>CAUYQU010058062.1:0-15952 GCA_963574635.1 Cheracebus regulus
AACATACATTTTTCTCAGTATCACATTATAGCTATTTTAAAAGTGACCACATAATTGGAGGTAAATCACTCCCCAGCAATTGCATAGCATTTCACAGGTTTAAATAAAATATTGATTGGCTGCTTATTTGTTATTTTCATCCCCTATTCCTTCCTGTCTCCATTGTTAAGCATAATTATTGGCATAAAAGAGGTTTTTAATATCCATTTTTAGACTGCATTCTAGCCTGGGCAATAAAACAAGAATCCTGCTCTCTCTCCCTCTTTCTCTTCCTCTTTCTTTCTCTCTTTCATTCTTTTTTTTTATTTCTTTTGCTGTTTCTTTCTTTCTTTCTCCTTTTCTCTCTTTTTCTAAAAAAAAAAAAAAAGAAAGAAAGAATCAATATCATTAAAATGACTGTACTGCCCAAAGCAATTTACAGATTCAATGCTATTCATATCAAACTACAAATGATATTCTTCACAGAACTAAAAAAAAATATTTAAAAATTCATATGGAACTAGAAAAGAGCTCAAATAGCCAAGGCAATATGCATAAAGAACAAAGCTGGAGACATCATGCTACGAACTTCATAGGGCTACGGCAACCAAAACAGCATGGTACCGGTACAAAAAATAGGCACATAGACACATGGAACAGAATAGAGAGATCAGAAATAAGGCCACACATCTATGATCTTCGGATTTTCAACAAAGCTGAAAAAAAAACAAGCAATGGGGAAAAGACTTTCTATTCAATAACTGGCTAGCCATATGCAGATTGAAGTTGGACCCCTTCCTTATACTATATACAAAAAATGGTATGAATTAAAGACACAATGTAAAACCTAAAACTACACAAACTCTGGAAGACAATATAGAATATACCATCCTGGACAGAAAAACAGGCCAAAGATTTTGTAATAAAGACATCAAAGTAATCACAGCAAAAGCAAAAAAAGACAAGTGAGATATAATTAAGCTTAAGAGCTTCTGCATAGCAAAATAAACTCTCAACGTAGCAAACAGATAACCTACAGAATGGGAGAAAAAATTTTGCAAACTATGCACCTGAAAAAGGTCTAATATGTAGCATCTATAAGGAACTTAATTTTCAAGAAAAAAACAAATAGCCCCATTAAAAAGTGGACAAAGGACACAAACAGACAATTCTCAAAAGAAGACATACAGGCAACCAGCAAGCATATGAAGAAAAGCCCAATATCACTAATCATTAGAGAAATGCAAATCAAAACCAAAATGAGATACTATCTTACACCAGTCAAAATAATTATTATTAAAAAGGTCAAAAAATAACAGATGCTGGTAAGATTGTAGAGAAAAGGGAATGTTTATACCCTGTTTGTAGAAGTGTATATTAGTTTACAAAAGCAGTATGGAGATTCCTCAAAGAACTAAAACCAGAACTACCATTCAACCCAGCAATCCCATTACTGGGTATATACCCAGTGGAATATAAATTATTCTCCCATAAAGACACATGCAGGCAAATGTTTACTGTAGCACTATTTACAATAGCAAAGACATGGAATCAACCTAAATGCCCATCAATGACAGATTTTTAAAATGTGATGCATATACACCATGGAATACTATGCAGCCATAAAAAAGAATAAGATTGTGCCTTTTGCAAGAGTATCGATGGGACTGAAGCTATTAATCTTAGCAAACTAAAACTACCACATATTCTCACTTATAAATGCAGCTGAGTGATGAGAATTCATGAACACAAAGGAGGAAACGGCAGACACTGTAGTCTACTTGAGGATGGAGGGTGGAAAGAGGGAGAGGAACAGAAAAGAAAAGTATTGGGTACTGGGATTAGTATCTGATTGATGAAATAATCTGTACAACAACCCCCTGTGATACAAGTTCACCTATGTAAAAATCTTCACATTTACCCCTAATAAAATAAAAAAGGAAAAAAGGAATAGATGTCTGGGTGTGAGATACTAATTCATTGCCAATAACACAGGCAGTATACACCCATATTGGAGTTGACATGAGGATGTGGATATATTTGGGTGGCTATTGTTAGCCTATTTTAGGTACTATAGATCCTGGGAAAAGTTGGTTTAAAATGTCCCTGCATTTCTCTATGCATTGATGAATTGATCTCAAAATCTATTGTTTAAAAAATGTCTGGGAGGTGGTCGGACATGGTAGCTCATGCTTGTAATCCCATCACTTTGGGATGCCAAGGTGGTTGCATCACATGAAGTCAGAAGTTTGAGACCGGCCTGGCCAACATGGTGAAACCCCATCTCTACTACAAGTACAAAAATTAGGCGGGCATGGTGGTGTGCACCTGTAATCCCAGCTACTCAGGAGGCTGAGGAGGTTGCAGTGAGTTGAGATTGTGCCACCGCACTCCAACCTGGGTGACAGAATAAGATCCTGTCTCAAAAAATAAAAACAAAAATAAAAAATATCTGAAAATAGAAGTAATAGCCCCCAAAGATGTCTACAGCCAAATTCTTAGAAACTATGAATCTTACCTTATCAAGCAAAGGAAACTTTGCACACATGAATAAGGTTAAGGACCTTGAGATAATGAGATCATCCTGGATTATCTGGGTGGGCCCAGTCTAACTGTAAGAGTCCTTAAAAGTGAAGGACTCTTCATCTGTGGTCAGAGATCAATGTGAGGGTAAGAAGGACTGGGTATCTCATTGCTGGTTCTGGAATGTAGGTAATAATGTGCAAAGACCAGGGAGAGACCCTCTAAGAGCTGGAACAGGCAGAGAAATCCCCTAGAACAGGCAGATTATCCCCTAGAGCTTCTAAAAAGGAATTTAGCTCAGGTAATACCTTGATTTTAGCTTAATGAAACCTATGTTAGAATCCTGTCTTAGAGAAATATAAAATATATTTGCTCTGTTTGAAGTCACTAAATCAGTGATAATTTGTTATGGCAGCAATAGAAAATTAGTGTAATATCAATTCAATTCATTGCTAATTCATTTCTTCATGCTTCTATAGCCACACAATTTTATTAGAAAGGAAATTTCAAAGAGTTAAGACCAAGTTTTATCATTTAAATTTTTTTTTTTAAAGCCGAATGAAATTAAAAGAGAAAACTTTTCTCAGAACACAGGTCTCCTGATGTCTAATCCATTAAGCCACCCTGATTTCTTTTAGTATTATCTCAAATATGTCCTATTTTTATACATCTTGAAAATATGAGCTATTTTCCTATGAGATCATTATTTTCAAGGGAGACAGGAAGCTGTGGCTACAGATGTGCTCTTGGTGGCACAAAGCCGAAACTTTGTAATCGTTATTAGTCCTACTTTACCCTAGGGTGCACATTGGTTTCTGTTCTCCCCAGCTAAACTAAGGTTCATGAAGATGGACAGGGGCTATCTCATCCATAATTTCCCTGCCCCTCACATCCGTACCGTCTCTAACACAGTACTTGGTACTTGGAAGGCACTCATTACCTATTTGTTGAATTAAAACAAAAATGTGTTAAAACTCTTTAGACAAGAAAATAACTCTAATATCCCCAAAATAAACTATTAATATTTTGTTGATATCAATCTATCTATAGATAGAAAATAAAGTCTGAATATATATATATATATATATATATATAATTAAATCAGTATGTAGACATTAATGTATACATGAATTCATCCTGTTCAACATCAGGGAAGCCTCACTTTGTCCTAGGCTGTGTTCAGAAGACTGTACAAAGACCAACCATTACTTCATAGTTCAACCTAGAAGCTATTTGTGATGTCCAGAAACTGATACATGACTTATTGATAATCAGCAATATGATACTAACAATGAAGGCAAAAAAAAAAAACAAAAATAAAAACAAAAAAAACTACCCAGAACAAGAAGTTAGACCTAGGCGATATAGCTCAACAAAAGCAGTGTTTACAACGATATAAGGTAATTGAATATGCTGGAATTTCTGAATGATATGGGTGGATGATATGGTTTGAACATTTGTCCTCTTCAATCTCATGTTGAAATGTGATCCCCAATGTTGGAAGTGATATCTAGTGGGAAATGTCTGGTTCATGAGGGCAGATCCCTTGGTAATGAGTGAGTTTTTGCTCTATTAGTTCACACAAGATCTGTTTGTTAAAAAGAGCCTGGCATCTCCCCCTTCTATTGCCATGTTACCTGACTGCTCCCTCTTCACCTTCTACCACGATTGTAGACTTTCTGAGGCCTCACCAGAAGCAGAGGCTGGGATTCACACTATGCATTGTCTGCAGAATCTTGAGCCAAAATAAACCTCTTTTCTTTATAAATTACACAGCCTCAGATATTCCATTATAGCGATGCAAAATGGACTAACACAGTGGGTTGAAACACTTTCCTTTGAGGGAAATGGGGGAGATTCAAAAATTTTATTCACCAAGCTCTGTTAGCCAATCTTGTATCCTTGTTCAAACCTGGTCTCTTTGAGCATATTGCAAATATACTTATGCAAGTTAAGTGAGATTTGTGCAGTGTAGTGTTCACTATGTCCAATATTCACACAGTCATCAGTGAATTTCACAGAGTACCAGAAATGAGATATTGACAAAGATTTGTTTTAAAAATTGATAAAAGCGGCCTCATACTAAAAAGCCTAAGCATGTAGTTGTGAATCCTAGAGTGGCCTAATGTCAGTCATCTGGTGATAGCAACCATCCTAAGGCCCTTCTGGGTAATTCAAGCAGCTGGATTGTCTGAAGAAAGAAGGAATTTAAAAAGGCAGAGTGATACCTACCCCCAGAGACAGTGTCAGGCTAAGAGGATTGAACAAGGAAAAGACAAGGAAATACAACTAATGGGAAAAATGGAAAACTGCTTAGAAACTGTGCTTGCAAATACATAATCAAAGAGGAGGGGCCCAAGTGAAGGAATCTTTGATCAGTAGGCAAATTCCTTAACTGTGGAAAAGAGAAAACAGGAAATTAACCAAGGCTGCCCTTGCTGAGGTCACAATCTGAGACATCGCTACACCCAGGAGTACTACAGAGTAATTGAGTGAGCCAGTGCATCCTTCTCTATCCTGATAAATATGAATGTAATGAGCCAGGAACAAAATGAGTTAACCGAGAGGATACTGAATACACACTCATGTTAGTACCTCAAGGGCGTATTAACTCATTCCTTGTAGCTGCCATAACATTATGTGTTACGTCTTGAAAGAAGACACGGGCTCTGATCAGCCAGAGCATATTACCATAATAATGTCCTACTTCCAGGGATCAATAAAAACATAGTAGACTCTGAATATAGAAATGACCCATCTCAATAATTCTACCTGGAAAATTAACCCCAGAAAATACAAAGCTCAAACAATACTGAAAAATCCCTCTTCTGTACAGTATACAATAAGTACACTGTGTACATTGAAAGAGAGTGAATAAGGTACATGTAAAATACTCTAGATCTAGCATACATAGCTAATAGAAATCACACCCTTCCCTCCATAGGACTTCAGAAGCTGTAAGCTTTATTGGGAAATTATCTATCCTTTCCTATTTATCTATCTATCCATCCATCCATCTATCATTTATTGATATCATCGATCTAATCTATCTATCTCTCTTATAGTTTCTAGAGAGGAAAGCAATTTAAATGAGGACCAAAACACATCAGGCTTTAGCAAACATCAATCAAATATTTAAACAAGTGCTATATTTCAGATCTTGAAATGCTTATTAGATTGGATGTTGCCACCAGCCTCACACAGGTGAGTGCACTTTATATATAGCAGATTACATCAGATAATCCGAAATCTTCCAGGATTTCCATATCATATATTTCTTGGAATTGTTTAGGAATGTGTTTTCAGCAATGATGACTCACGTACTATCGGGTCCTGGTGGACAGACACACTGTCTCATTCTGAAGCTATGAATATTCACATGAGCGTCAGCAGCACAGAATAAACTACCCTATCCATTTTCCTTCTGCCCTTAGAAGACATTCCGGCTTTTCATGGATTTTAACCCGGTGAGGTGACCCAGATTTTTATCTTTGAGTGTTCTGAGTCATTATCAGTCCTGCCCAAATGGAGGTGTAATTTTCCATTGACTACAATTATAGGGCATGGAACATACTAGGAAATACTTCCATTATGTCAAACATACCTCTCCTTTCTCTAAATTTCCCATAAAATTCAGATACTTCCCCAAGAAGTATCTCCTTTATTTCAAACATACCTCTCTTTTCTCTAAATTTCCCATAAAACTTAGTATTAGTAGTCTCAGGCAGTACAGTAAAAACTCTTTTTATGTCTTTGATTCAGTGGCATAAAGAATCCTTAGTGAAGAGGTGGTGGTTTCGACCTCTAGTTCAATGAATTCAGTGCTGTGTCCCCTAATGGAAACATTCCTCCCTTTAGAATTAAGACTTCTAGACCATCAGAGCCTAAAGTAATAGAGAAAGAAACTGTTGCTAGTGAATTACTAGCAGTAATAGTGAGAGAAATCACTCTTAACACTTTGATTCCAGAAACCATGAATGCTGGCCAGGGGAGAATCATATATTCAATGCTTACTTAGAGCATATACAAACCACATCCTAAAAAACATTGCTCAAGCTCTGTAAAGTGTTGCCACTCAGTTGGTATTGTAACTAATCTTCAAAAGGCCATCCACCATTTTATCAAGTCAGCTGCTTCAGGATGGTGAGATATGGTAAGACTGGTGAATTTCATGAGTATAGGTCCAATGCAGCACTTCATTTATTGTGAAATGAGTTCATTGATCAGAAACTATGTTTAGTGGATTATCATGGTAGTGGTGAAGACATTCTGTAAGCCCATGCATAGAAGCATAGAAGCCATTATAGTCAGGGAAGATAAGCCATATCCTAAGTAAGTGTTTTTTCTAATAAGAAAAAAAAGCGTTTTCTCCTCCATCATGAAAATGATCCATTTTAACCATCCTGCCATTAGGTAGCTGGCTGATCCATTTGGGTAAGGTGCCATATTGGGAATTCAGTGATAATTTCTGCTGCTAGCATATTGGGTATTCAGTAGTGGCTGTCACTAGACCAGCCTTGTCGAGTGAAAGCTAGGTTGCTAAGACTATGTGCAACCTCCATCCTTGTCATGGTGGCTATTTTATTCATATTCCTGTTGACCAGTAACAGGAGTAGCTGGGGAAAATAGATAATTGATGTTCATAGAATGAACCATCCTAGCCACTTGATTTAAATCTTTTGTTGCTGAGGTCACCCTTTGGTGATATTCATAAGGGATGTAGAATCTTTGCACTCTGTGAACATTATGAGATGTTTAACCACGTCTATTCCCTATGCCTCCTTGTAATTAAGTTTACAATCCTGTTCCTTCCATGTTCTGAACTATTCAACAATATCATTAACCACAGTCCCTAAGTCAGCATGGACTTATATCTGGCCAGTAATGCTCTGCTCAAAGTTTTTTCTAGTGAAGGTTCCCTTCCCTTCCATCCTTCAGGAACAACTCAGAGGGGGACTGTAATGCTGCAGTTATTCACTTTTGGTTGTTTTATAATATTATATAGATTCATCTATAAACCAAGCCAAAGCTGTTTTCTCCTCAGTTCTTAGAAATTCCTCAGGAGGTAACAGGAGAAGGTTGAGAGAGATAAGGTAATGTATCTATCAGGAGTAGAGGCCAAAGGTATTTGAGTCACCTACTTTCTTATGCAACTTGCCTGTACCTTTAAGACCTGATAAACAGGTCTAATGTATACCACTTCTATTTGATGAAGGAATGCTGCTACTCATAATCAATTTTACTGCTTGGTGAAACAAATAACATCAAGCCTATAATGTAAAGCTCTCATGGCAACTTTCTGGATTTCAGTCAAGCATTCTGTGTCTACCAAAGCCATCTTCATAATCAGCGAACATTCATGGGTTCAGAATCTAATGATGACAATGGGACTGACTCCTTTCATGGTTACCCTTAGTGATTTTCCAGTAAAAATTTGGTTTCCTGTCCCTACTAATTTAGGCTCTTCTAGTCTAGAAATTATACTTCCAAAAGGGGGAGTAGTTCCACTAGGGGACACAATCATAATTTTCTTGAGATTGAGACTGCCACTGGCCAATTGGTACTCTTCCCTTTCAGAAATGGAGCTTAATTTCTTTCCCCTTCAAGGTAAGCTGGATTTAGTGATTTGCATCTAATCTATAGAATACAACAGAAGTGATATCATGTCACTTTTAAGATAAAGTTATAAAATGATTGAAGCTTCTGTCTTGGGCTCTCTTGCATGTTCCCTCTCTCTTTGATCACTTGCTCTTTGGAAGTCAGATGCCATCTCACAGGGACACTTATGGAAGCCTATGAAAAGACCCATGTGAAGAACTGGAGACTTGGACCAAAACCAGCAAGGAATTAAGGCCTCTCAACCAAGGTATGTATGAACTTGGAAGTGGATCCTTCCCTGGTTGGCTCTTTAGGTGAGACTGCCACCATACTTGACAGTTTAACAGCAACCCCAGGAAAGACTTTCAGCCAGAATGTTCCAGCTAATCAGCCTCCAGATCTCTGACCCAAGCAAACTGTAAGATAATAAGTTGTTGTTTAAATCTTCTAAGTCGTGGCATAATTTATTAGGTAGCATCAGATAATTAAAACTAACCAATATTAAAGTTGACCTGACCTACATTCACCAGGGGTTGGAGTTTTGCGGCATTTGATCTCAACATGTACACAGCACAGTGAAGATCAGATTACACAGGAGGATCCTGTGAACAATTGAAAGGGCTTCTGCTTTATCTTAGATTAAATTAGATAGCTATTAGGAGGTTTTAAGCAGAGCAGTAACATGCTCTAATATATGTTTAAAAGTACCGTTGCTAAGTTGAAAGTAGTCTATAGAAGGCTAAAACAGAGAGACATGTTAGAAAAGTATTACAGTAATCTAGGTGAAGACGATTGTGTCTTAAAGTGTTAACAGTGAGTGTTGTGAAAATGTTTGAATTTTGGATATATTTTAAAGTAGAACCAACAGGATTTTCTGATAAATTCAATATGGGTTGAGAAAAAAAAGATAAGAATCAAAATGTTTCCACAGTTTTACCTGAGTAGCTGAACATTTGGAGTTACCATCTATTGAGATGTAAGTTGAACTCATGTGAAAGAGTCCAGGAGTTTATTTAAAGATTTTGAGTTTGAGGCATCTGTTACATTTCCAAGCAAAGATACTGGGTGGGCATTTGGATATACATGGGCCTGTACTTCTGGTGAAAGGTTTGACTTGGAGGTATACAGTTGGGAATTACTAGAAAATATTTAATAATAAAAGCCTTAGGACTTGATGAGCTCACCAAAACAGTGTGCAGAGATAAAAAAAAAAAAGAGAGAGAGAGAAGGGTTCTGAACCTAAGATCCTCTCAAATTAAGAGGCAGAGTAAAGAGGAGGCACTAGGAAAAGAAAGTGAGAACGAATAGCTAGTGAAATGAAAAGACGATTGTCCATTTCATCTGGATTACAGCAGCAGCCTCTTTTTTTCCCCACTTCTTCACTCTCTTGCCTCCAATCCACAGTCTCCAAAGCAGCAAAACAAATGTGAGTTCCTTTGTAAATCAATCTATGAAGTATTTTTGTTTTAATGCCTTTGGTGGCTTCTTTTTGCACAAACAAGCCTTGATCTTGCATTGCCAAAGCTTTCAATGGCATTCAGAATCAGTACTTTATCTTGAATGTTTTCCTTTGGCTCTCCTGATTCTGAACTTCCATGCTTCTGACATTGACTATATTACATTCAGACTTTCTGCCTTTCTGTCCTGCATATTACAAGATTCAACAGATTTAGATGTCAGCATTCTGAACAATAGCATTGCAACTGACAGTATGCTCTTAGTGTAGTTCAACAAAAAAGAACTGGACCTTCAAATGACACACTTGATTCTTTTTGATATACATCCTAGGAGCTGGTCACTCTTCTGTGCCGTGACTTGCAGAAGCCCCCTTCAAAATAGGCCCGATAGCTCTCTCTATATATTTTAGCACTTAAAATTGATTGAATATTTATTATACAGTACAGAAAAACATAGGCTAGTTTTCCAAATCAGGTTACTTATGGGCTGGTAGATATCATTACCTTGTATTTAAATCATACTTTATAATTTGAATTTTATTCCTATAGCATTATCCAATGCCTTGGTATTATCAGTTAAACAAAGAGCTGTGTTTCAGACAATAAAGTCAACATAAAAGAAATATATACATGCATCTTTCTAGGAAATTATGTTTACTACTTTACTACTTTTACCACTTCTTTTACATTTTGCCATTTGTAGTTTTATAAATGTCAAAATGGTGTTTTATTGCATTCCAGATATGTTGTTAGTATTGAAGCACAAGAAACAGTGAGAGCTACAAGTTTAATTCTTTAACATAAGACTTCTTTGTTTGAGCCGTATACACTCACAGATGGTAACAAGACCAGAAATGCCATTTTGAACAGAAGGAAAAAATACAGTCTTAGCCATAATAGTGCACTTAAAAATGATATAGGATCTAGCAGACAAGAGTCATTTAATGAAAATTGGGATGTTCTGTGAAATGCTTTAGCTGCCAATGGGAAATTTTTAAAAAATATTTTATTTATTGCCTTCTTTTCTTTCAAAATTCTATTTTGTTTGTTTGTTGATACACAGACTCCTGACACAACTGAGTTCCCTTACAGTGCTGTTGTTTTTGTTTTCCTTCAAGAATTGTTGCATATATTCAAGGAACCTAGGGATACAGGGCAATTTTATTCCGACCCTTCAGCGAGTCTGAGTCCAATGTTACATATTACTTCCATCCTCAGTTTTCTCTCAGGCAGTTATTTAAAAAATGCATTTTTGACTTGCTCGATGTCTTTTTTATACTGTCATTTGCTGTCATGGATCATTCACTTTCCAGAATGCCTTCACTCTAAGCGGACAAACAGCCAGTGTTGCCTAGCTACCTGGTTCACCGTTATGTTTCAGAGCTCCCTCTTGGAATTTAAGTAGATTAATTTGTCTAAATAAAAAAAGGCATATCAGATTTCACTGTGCTCCTGATCTCCTCAGAAACAATCAGATATACTTATATCGCTTTGAAAAAAAAATAAAGGAAATAGATCTTTTCTGTGTTCTGACACCTCAAGATTTATCTGCAACGGCAGTGCTCAATAGGCCCATGATAGGAAGCATTAGCTCTTCCACTGAGGAGTATCTTACGTTTACAAATTCACTTCGTGACTAAATTTAGATCATTTTTGATAGATATAAAGGTAGACCATATCTCTTTTCCAGAAAATGGCTTTTTAGGATGCTCTTTTCTTTCAAGAGGACACCTTTATGTTTGTGTAGAACTTGTCTCCATCTTTTTAATGGGAGAATAGAAAAGATTTCATACCAGTAAAATAAAGACAGGGAAAGTAAGAAGCAGAGAAAACTAAATTCATTAGCTACTTTTTTCAGTATTTTAAATCTAATTTTCAAAGCAGTTTTTATATTAAAAGCCACCTCATTGCTCTATATAAGTACACATATAACTGCTCCAACCAAGGCTTCTTTGGATGGTTCTGTTATCTTACGCCCAACTCTGAAAATGCAAACCTGCTCCAGCCCAGCTGCCTTTTTGGTATGAAGTTATGATAGATGCCTATGTGTGTGTATTTTTATTTCAGACTAAAATCTGTGAATCATCCTTGGCTCATGTGTTCTTTAACCTTTAATAGTAAACAAGTCACCCAAATCCTAAGTCTGATGGTTGCAGTTTCAGATTGTGAGATTTGTTTCTTCCTTTGCAAATCCAAATCTGGTCTTCACACTCCATCTAATCGCCTACAGCACATTTTTACTTAACAGTGATTTCCCATTAAATTCACCAAACCGTTTCTCTGATTAGAAATGATTAGGAACTTCTCACAAGCTGCAGTTTATCCTTTATCCAGGGTGAAGTTGACCCTGGGAAGGAAAGTCCCATAGCTTATCTCATAGTATGCTTTGCTATTTCACAGTAAAAGTCCACAGAATCTACCAAGCTCATCTCTTCATGCCTTTGCAAGTGTTCCTCTATCTTCAGATTTTTGATATTTATTTCTTTTCTTCAATCCTTTAAAAATTTTCTGGTATTTGTTTTACTTCAATTTATGTATTTATAGGATATTATTTTATTTTGTTATTTATTTTATTTTTAACAAAGTAATTCTTTTGAAAATTCAAATGTTGCTAAAGAGTAAATAATGTGAGAGTAGTAAATCTCTTCCACTTTTCTCCTTCATCCATAATACTGCTTACTGGCATTATTCATCTTTTACTCATATGGTGAATTTTACTTTTATTTATAGATATTTTCCTAAATAACCTTTGTGTTGGTATTTTTGGCAAAAGTTCTTTAGGCAGTATCTTCTTATTTCTAATCTTGGTAAGTCATAACTAAGCTCTCCTTCATTTTCCTATCTTTGAGTCAAACAATACATTGTGTCTATGCTTCCTTTTTGGGCAACTTTTTTTTTTGCCCTGGAGTTTATCTCATTTTCATTTGAACTTTTAAAATGTATCCATTATTAACATATTTATTCTCAAAAATTCTGCCACCTGCCTATTTTTCATTTGTTCTATCTTTTCAATTCCATTTCTTTTGTTGATGTCATTACTTTCAGGGTCTTTTTCAATTTTAGTTTTAATATAGACTGGTTACTTTTTAAGGTTACTCAACTGCTGCCATCCAGATACTCACTTTACCTGTGAGATAGATTCCTTTCTTTCCACAACCCAACTTTTATGTCTTCATTTTATGAGTCACACTGTCCAAGGGATTCCCAACAAAAGAAACATACAAAACAAAAATATGTATTTGCATGTCGGCAATTTGCTTTACTCTAAGTTCCTACTTGATTGATTTTGGAGTATAGAATTCTAGGTTAAAAATAATTTTACACAGAATTTTGAAATAATTTTTCTATTACTATGCTGTAAGCTTCAAATTTTCTGATAAGTTGTCTATTGCTATTTGGACTATTGATTTTATGTATATGACCTATTTTTATCTCTAGCCTATTTTGAAATATTTCTTTAACGCTTCTACTCTAAATTTTCCCATGATTTGCCTTGATTTATGTCTATTTCTCCCCACCGTTTATTGTTTTAGGCATCAGATGGCTTATCAAATACAGTTTTATGGCATTTAACTTTATGCAATATTCCTTTATTTTTATATTTGTTAATTTATTGTTTTCTCTGTCCTCTCTTTAACTTTCATTATTCTTTATTGTGTTAATTAGCAAGCTATTAGTAAACTGAATTTATCAGTTAAATTTATTATCTTTTCTTTCTAATTTTTAAATCTTTCTTCTATTCCAATTTTAGATTGTCTTTGGCTTATTTTCCTATAATAATATTTTTACCTATAATGATTTTTAATTTCCAGCTCTTTCTTCCCATTTTCTCCTTTCATGCTGGCTCCATTTTTATAGTCTTTATTTCATAGATATAATTCTTTTCTTTATCTTTGTAACCTGCACTGT
This sequence comes from Cheracebus regulus, assembly GCA_963574635.1. Taxonomy (NCBI): domain Eukaryota; kingdom Metazoa; phylum Chordata; class Mammalia; order Primates; family Pitheciidae; genus Cheracebus; species Cheracebus regulus. The sequence continues at coordinate 13,467 of CAUYQU010058062.1, forward strand.
TTCTACTGGCTCTTTTTCGATTTTACTTTAATCTCTCTTTCATGTTTGAGATTTTAAATAGAATTGTTTCACAATCCTTAAAGAGCCAATCATATTGATTAATTCAGCAAATGTTTATTGAGCACCTAGTATGTGCCAAGGAATGCTCTTTTATAAAATAGTAATATAATTTTTGAAAATCTTTTTAAAAAGAAGCATTGCCCTAGGATTGAGATGTTTAAAAGCTGATTGTGAGTTCTGGGTTTTATAATAGTAATTGCAAAACTGCTGTTATTGAACTAACCCTACCATAGATAACAACATTCAACACTGAAAATACTAATCATATAAAAAAAAATTAGCTGTTTGAAAACTGGAAAGCAAACAAAACCATATTTAAAAAAAATAATGGGACCTACACTTTAAAAAAAGGGAGACATAATGGGAGATTTTCACTCAAGTACTTTCACCAGCACTAGAAGATACAGTTCAAGCAGAAAGTTACATAGTATTAACCTGAATACACAGAGTACAAAGTTCAGGGATTTCTACATGACTAAAAATTGAGGCTGGGTGTGGTGATTCATGCTTGTAATCCCAGCACTTTGGGAGGCTGAGGCTGGCAGATTGCTGAGTTCAGGGGTTAGAGGCCAGCCTGGCCAACATGGCAGAACCCCATCAATACAGAAAAAAAAAAAATTAGGACCTGCAATCCCAGCTATTCAGGAAGCTAGGTGGGAGAATTGCCTGAGCCCAGGAGGTTCAGGCAGCAGTGAGCCGAGATCTCACAGTGCACTCAACCCTGGACAACCTGAGTGAGACCCTGTCTCAAAAACAAATGGAAAGGCCCAATCCTGGAAGAGAAAAAAAGAGAATCATGTAAGAGAAACTCCAAAATTGACACATAAAGTCTACTCAAATCATGTGCTAATCCCAAACTGTGCTTGTACAGGAAAAAACTCTAACTTGTCCAGTAAAAAGCAACAGTTGTAAGGTTGCCAGAGATGAGCAGAGAATTTAGCTACTTTCTGGCACAGAAGTGATACTTTTGAGCTCAAGTCCTGCCAAATTTAAAAGACCCAGGAAACACTTCGTTTTCCACTGACACCCAAAAAAGGACACATTTCAACATTGTTTCTTAGTACTAAAGAATTTATCCCAAGACAAAGGGCAAATCTAAAAATGACTTGTCCTAACAAAAAATAAAACCATACCTTTACAAGTTCAAGGCAACCCACCAGTCATTTAACAGCCTGCTAAATAAAATTCAACATTCTCTAGAAGAAAATATCAGAACCCAAAATGTTTACAACCTATCAACAATGCCCAGCATAATAGAAAATATTTACTAAATACACAAATAAACAGAAATTATGATGTAGCATTAGGGTAAAAATCAATTTAGGAAATCCACAAGTTACCCAGACACTGAAATTAGCATATAAAACTATAAAATAGAGAGAGATCCAAGATGGCCGACTACTAGCAGCTCAGGATTGTAGCTCCCAGAGAAAGTGCACAGAACGAGAGGACGCCACATTTTCACAAGAATTTTTGTTGCTTACAGACTAGGATTCCCAGTGGAGGAGCCCCATGGGTCGCCAGCACGACTCTTGTGGCTGGCGTGGCAGTTCTCAGTGCAGAGTAAACGGGACTAGCTTCCCTTTTGATCGACGTTTGGATCTCTGGGAAGGCGAGTCGCTCATTTACATGATTGAAATAAGGATTCAAGAGGGAAGCCAGACCGGAGATCCCCCAAGCAGAAAAGCACCACGAATATTAATGCCATGGTTTTAGCTGGCACAGTGGGTTGCTCAGATTTCAGCACTGGGAATCAACAAGTTGGACGTCCACTCAGAGACCTAAATTGAAAGTGGGTAATTACAGAGACAACAGGTGGATAAAATTACAATGACGGGAAGAAACCAGCTTAAAAAAACCTGAGAATACCCAGAAGCAGAATGCTTCTCCTTCTACAGGGGATCACAGTTCTTCACCATCAAGGGAACAAGGCCTGATGGAGAACGAGTATGTTCCAATAACAGAAATGGGCTTCAGAAGGTGGATGTTAAGGAACTTTTTTGAGTTAAAGGAACATGTTCTAGCCCAATGCAATGAAATTAAGAACCTTGAAAAAAGGTTTGACGAAATCCTAATGAGAATAAACAATTTAGAAACAACTATAAGGGAATTATTGGGATTGAAGAACACAATAAGAGAACTTCACGAAGTATGCACAGGTTTTAATAGTTGAATTGATCAAGCAGAAGAAAGGATATCGGAAGTCGAAGACCTACTTAATGAAATGAAACCAGAAGACAAGATTCGAGAACAAAGAGTAAGAAGGAATGAGCAAAGTCTCTAGGAAATATGGGACTATGTGAAAAGACCTAATTTACGATTGATCAGTGTACCTGAATGTCATGAAGAGAATGAATCTAAGTTGGAAAATATTTTTCAGGATATTATTCAGGAAAACTTTCCTAACCTAGTAAGGCAGGATAATA
>CAUYQU010058063.1:0-20957 GCA_963574635.1 Cheracebus regulus
AATTGGGACTCATTTGTACAGTATATACACAATATATACAGTATAGCAAAGTTAAATGAAATGCATGTAACATATAGGCAATGGATTAAGCTGAAACTTTCTATTAAACAATGGCAAAACACCTTTTGCAATTTCTTCCCTCCCACCTCTCAGGTGGTTCCACAATTCCACTTCCCAACAGCATTTCCCATCACTTTTTAAAAGCTATTTACAAAAAGTGTTATTCTACTACTACTTTTAAATACACCAAGCACTTCCAAATATCTACAAAGACTAGATATTTCATGTAACTTGTCCACCAGGTACACAGCACTGTTAACTAAAATTGCACACACATAACAATGGTTATCATCTGAGGTATCTTCTAAATGTGACCATTTTGGCCTTGAATCATTCTCTCCTTTCTTTCTTCTCTGCCTTCAATCCAGTGGACAAGTAACATGTAATGTTTAGAGATGTAATGTTTAGAGATGACTAAACAAATTCCAATGCAAAAGTTGTCTACAGAAGACAAGTTTTCCTATGAATTTTATCACAAAGGGTACAAAATATGCTGATTTTACTAAATACTTTGTCATACACTGCCAACCTCTTTAACATCTAGAGACTAGATGTTAAAAAATTAGGACTCATTGTCCATTATATACACTCTATACAGAGCTAAAGAAAATGCACAAAACCTACAGAAAAAAAGTGTCTGAAATGTCCAAGTGTGAACACACTAGAATATTACCTTTTGCAATTTCCTCCCTCCCACCTCCTCTAAACCATTGAACAAGTACAGACAGTACTATACTGCTCACAAAGGTGGCTTCACAATTCAATTTCTAAAAGTATTTCCTATGAATTTTGGCAAAAAGATATTTACAAAGTGGTATTTTACTACCTCTACATTTAACATACATCGGGCACTTCTAAACACCTAGACAGACTAGACGTTTCAAGTAAGGAGTTAATCTGTCCACTACATACACAGCCGTCTTGAATAAACTGCAAACATGTAACAACAGTTATAATTTGAAAGAGCCTTCCAAATGTGAACATTCTGGCCTAGAACCCTTTCCATCTGCATCAACCCAGTGGGCAAGAATGATCAAATTTTCAGAAGACAATCTTTCCTAAAACAAAATGTACAAAACATTAGGTTACTAACTCCACTTCTGTCATGCACTGGCAATCTCTTTAACATCTAGAAAGACTAGCTGTTGTTAAAGTCAGGACTCGTTTGTCCTTTATGTACACTACATGCGCGGGCAAGTAAAACAAAATGCACAGAGATAATAATTCATCTTGCCTTGCTGTAAGCAGGGTGGCATAGAACTGCCTGCACCATCCCCTCCTTCCTCCTCCCCTGAACCACTGCACACACACTGAGTATTGCTCAACAGGTGATTTGGCCATTCCCCGCAAAAAACATTTCCTACAAATTGTAACAAAAAGATATTTACAAAATGTGATTTTACTACCTCTAATTTTAACATCAGGCACTTCAGAACATCTAAAAAGAACAGATGTTTCAAAAAAGTTTAGCATTGTCTACTATATATAGAGTAGTGAGGAATAAAATGCACACAAAACAATGGCTAGAATATGAAAATGTCTTCTAAATATGACCAGTCTAGCATAGAACCTTCTTCTCCTTCTCACTTCTAGCTCCATGTCGTCTAACCCACTGAACAAACGTGGACATAAAGCTTCCAGAGGCCATCTAACAACTCCATTTCCAAAAGTCATTTACAGAAGACAGGTATTTTCTATGATTTCTTTTAAACAAATGAGAATTTACAAGATGTGTGGTTTTCTAACTCTATCACACGTCGGCAACCTCTTTACATCTAGAAGGGCTAGATGTGACAAATGTTTTCTATTAAAAAGTTGGGGTGGAGTTGAGAGCAGCTTTTTCATATTATACACACAGGCCTTCCATAAACGGCCAGCAAATCTTCCCAGAGGGTGGTGGGCATTTCCAACGGGCGAAACGTGGCCTGTCATTCTACCGTTTCTCTCTTCCCACAGCAAGGTCTGGTAGAATGAAGACTAACCCCCCGATGGCCGCTACCCGTTCCACCCCTCGTCGTCCGGAACTTCGCTTACCTCCCTGGCCTGTTAAGGCCTTTGTCGTTGTCGTCAAGACTAGGTAGGTCTCGCCCAATGGGGACAGAGTGGTCACTGGGGACCCGGATCTGCACGGCTCCGTGGCCTAAAGAGGCGGCCGAGCCTGCCTGCGTCCTTAGGCCACCTTCCCAGGCCCTCCATGACCTAAGGGCCTCCGCTGCGCAGCATTCGAGCGGCCGCCATGTTTCCTGGCCCGCCACTCCCGCCGCCACCCAAAGCCGTTGCATCCGGGCAGCGCAGCTGGGGCTTCGTCGAGGCCCGACACACTTGGGCCGGAGACCCAGTGGCCAGCGGGGTCCAGGCTGGGGAACGGGCTGGGAGAAGCCACCGCCGCCATCAGTCGCTGAAGTGGGGTGGGATAGAGAGGTTCGCCACGGCTTCAAGGCCTGGGCCTGGCCAGTGGGCAGCCACAGCAGAGGCCTCCGGTGTCTGAAGGGCGGAGGGCACGGCCTGTCCCGGGGCCCCCCAGCTCACCCGCCGCCCGGGGCCGGAGGGCTTGGAGGGCCCAGGGGGAGCTCGCCGCGCTCTGCGTCTCTCCACGCTCTTTGCCAGACCGGAACTCATAACTCCCTTTTAAAGCATATGTCTCAGAATGAGTGTCCTAAGGAGCACTGACCCAGAAAGCTTAGAACTTCCTATCACGTTCCTTCTTCCACCCACTTTATTATTGAAAAAACAGTTCAGAGTTGGTGGGAGGAAAAGAAGAGTTATGTATTTCAGACACATAGAAGCAAAAATAGGAAAATAAATAACAGAATGGGACCTTGGAAGTGATTTTCCTTTGTAGATGTATTTATCTGTAAGGACATGTTTGAGAGCACGAGGTTCATAAACAAATACCACAATTCACACCGGAGAGAACTGAAGGTAGAGCCGTGCTGAATTCTAAGGGGGCAATCTTGTCTGAGAAATGTTGCTGCATGAGTGGGTTTACCCCTGCTTAAGTAAAAAATCCAATTAATTTACTAAAACACCGCATTGTTGGACTACAGGGAATTAATTTAATGTTACTCAATATCATTTTATTGTTTTCCTTCTAAAAAAGACAGTTCTATATAACACATTTTTTTAAATGATGCAAATAAGGATAAATGAGAAAATAAGGTAACACAAGAGGCATCGTTGAAGACAATGAGCATGTTCTTATTGGAACAAAGCTTGGGTTGACACAGGAAACTTCCATAAGAAATTCCATTTTTGCCCCATGACTTTCCCAACTAACCTAAGGTCTGGCCAATCTCCAAGTGGAGTCTATGCAGAATTTGAATTCAGCCACAGATTAAGAATGAAAACATGGCCTCTTCCATTAAACCAACAAGTGTGAATACCAAACTGCAATTTGACATATGCAGAAATTGAGGGAAACAGGAAGTAAAAAAGAAACCTGAAATGGGTGATGTCTCCTAACAAACACCTTATTCACTGCCGACTCTGCAAACTTGCTTTGTGCCAAAACCCACCCATGAGACTCCACAATACTCCTGACCCTGGTAGCTGTCATTTTTGGAATATGCTAAGCGTCTAGGAAAGTCTGGGAAATACCAGAGTTCAAAAGCCCCTTCTTTCTTCGAAGGAGCCTAAAGGATATTCTAGGGCGACTTTCTAATTCTTCAGTTGAAATTTTCTTCATGCTTCTGTTTGGTGAGCTGCTCTGGCATGGCTCACCATGCCTGAGCTGCACAGTGCCAGCTCCCAATGACCCTTGAGAGGAAATGGAACCTGAGATTGTGAAAGCTAGAGGGGACCTGAATAATCATCCCCCTTTAGCCCAACCCCCTCTGTTTACAGATCTGAAGTCAGGGAGCCTGAAACCCACTCAGCATCCTGAGAGTAAATGTGCTTTCCTCCCTTCTTCTATTTCTGTGTGATTTTCCCATGGCATCTGGCCAGAGCATCTACACTAGTAATGTCTAGAGGATTTATGAGGCCAAGTGATCCTTTGGGTTTCTACGCAGACCTAAACAGGAAACCCACACAAGGAAATGCCCTTTCTGTTTGCAGGCCAAATTCCCAGGATGCCTTCAGCAGAGTGCCCTGGCTGGAAAAAAACAAAGGCCTGGCACAATAAATGCCCTTAGATCTGAAGGCAGAGGTGCCCTCCCCACCTCTCCCTTACCCCTCCCTAGTCCAAAGGCCCTCTATTAATTTAATGAAAACAAGACTTCCTTCTGTCAGAACTCAAGTTCTCTTACTCCACTGGCTGAGATGCTGGAGGAGACACTCCCCTTGGATCTCCAGGTAGGTTTCAGGAAATTACTCCTTACTTGGGCGAAGTCAACCTGGGCAAGTCCTCCAGGTCAATTAACCAGGCACCCTACTCACACCCCTCTTATTTTTCTCCATGTTTAGCCCCTAGAAGATGCCTTAGAGACGAAAAAAAAGCATACATTTCCCAATCAAGAGGCAGCCAGATGCAGCCAGAGTCCCTCTGAGCCCTGACTCACAGTGTAATAGTTATTCAGCCCAACATAGCTCTCTTGCCTTTGCTGAACCTCAACACCCTGCATCCTGCCAAATCTCCTCTTCCCATTTAACCAGTCCATCTATGCTCGGGTCCAGCCATTCCAATCCACCATGACGTTTAAAAATCTTCCCAGCTCTCTGTGGAAGATTGGAGACAAGAAAGAAAGAGACTGTTGCTCAGGGCTGGACTGGAAGGAAGTCTGCATTCCTGGCTCCCAGAACAAAATAGCAATGTGGGTGACCCTTTCCCCCTCCTCAGGGCATCCCCTTAGGCCAACACAAAAATAGATTCTATCCACTTGGTTTGTCTCCACCACCCTCTGGAAAGAAGACACAGGCTTCTAGTGAGTCAACAATATTATCAGGGCTTGACTGTGTTTCAGGAATGACCAGATGTTGGGAAGAGGATAATGTGTCATTTCCTTTAACAAATAGTCTGGGCATCTGTGCATTTCTTTTTGAGCCAGCTCTTCAGGAGACTATGCCACAGTGACAGAGAAAGAGACATCAGCCTGGCTTCTACTCTCACAGGTACTGGGGGCCTCCTCGAAGCCTTTGGACTGCAGCCCTCCATTAAGAAAACATTTCTGTCCTTTGTATGCATGAGTGACACCATGAGAAGACAGCATAGGGAGTGGTTACAAGCAAAGAATTTGGAGACAAAATAAATGCTCTAAGGGAAAAAGACAAGTAGCCAAGGAACACTGGGAGGGGCTTGGAGGAAGCTAATTGTTCATCTATTCCCCCAGATCAGCGGTTCTCAGTAGTGAACCAACATGAACAACATTCACCTGGGAACTTGTCCACCACCCAGGCCCTACTGAAACTCCAGGGGTGAAGCCCAGCAATCTCCTTTGACAAGACTTCCAGGAGATTCTGATGTGAGCTCAAGATTGAGAACCACTGGTCCAGATAGATCTTATCTGGTCCTAGGGCTTCCCAGAAAGCATTAAAAAAAAAAAAAAGCAGAGATTCTCCTCCACAGGAGACCTACACGCTGCCACTTGTGCTGCCACCATGTCTCTAGTGACCCCTGAAAAGTTCCAGCATATTTTGCGAGTACTCAGCACCAACAGTGGCTGTGGGTTGAAGATATGCTCATGTGGTGTTGAGGAAAGCAGACTTTGACCTCACCAAGAGGGCAGGAGAACTCACTAGGATAAGGTGGAACATGTGATCATCACTATGCAGGATCCATGCCAGTACAAGGTCCCAGACTGGTTCTTGAACAGACAGAAGGATGTAAAGGGTGGAAAATATCATCTCTGGGTGGTGGAATATGAATAACCTTTGCTTCATCCTTTTGATGTTTTGGTTTTTCCACAATGTTTTCATAATAAATAGATATTTTTAATAACAAAAAAACCTGTAATAAAGTGAGAAGCTTGTTGGGTCAAAATAGTCATTTAAAGAAATCTGTATAGCCCTCTCCAGAGATTACCTCTCCAAGAATTTATGTCACACCGATAATTAGCACCACCTGTTACACTTGTGCTAAAACGGGCATGAAAAACGTTGGGTTCAGAATGTATAAAGAGATTCTTAAACTCATCAGCTCCAGTTGAAATGAGCACAGCAGGGAGAGCTACAGAAAAATGTGAGCCAGAGCCCACCTTGGGGCCCCAGGGCCTTCGTGTGCCTCCAGCATGTGAATCTGGGTTGCTGGGTGTCCTCAGCAGCCTGCAGGGACCCATTGTCCTTCTGCACAGCTTTGTTCAGGAGCCCCAGCAGCCTCTCAGTTTTTACACCCTGATTTCCTACCAGGGAGAGGCCCCAGGCAAAAACAAAACAAAATAATAACACTGAAAGGGCTCTCAAAGCCTAGAAAGGAAGAAAGGACAATGGAACGTGATGTAAGGGTCGCTAAACAGCCAGTGACTCAGCACTTCTGCACCGTCAACACCAGCTGCAGCCTGTGGCCGTGGCAGCTCACAGAGCAGACACACACATACACACATATACACACACACGTGCAAACATTACACTGCCTGGAGAATGACAAAAAAATTCTGACTCTTAGACTGTGCTTCAGCCAAGAAGACACAGAATCAAAGATTTCTGGACCTTCAAGGAACCTGGCAGAATATGTAAGTATGTTGGACCTTAATTCAGTTTTCCATTAACATATTTTATCAAGATGCCTAAGGAGGGCTGGGTGTGGTGGCTCATGCCTGTAATCCCAGCACTTTGGGAGGCCAAGTTGGGAGGATAATTTGATGCCAGGAGTTTGAGGTCAACCTAGGCAACATAGTGAGACCCCATCTCTACAAAGAACTAAAAATTAAAAATTAAAAAAAAAAAAATCCCTAAGGAGCTGGACTTGTCACTGGGGTCAGATTCTCCAAACTGCACCCACTGTCTGCCTACAAGCATGGCTATAACTCATTCTAATTCCTTCTGAAACATCACAGGATGAAATGTGATGAGTGTGGTAGATTCTAGTGTGGGTTTCTCGAGGAGACTTTGGGGGAAAATTATCATCCTTCACGAGTCATATGACCACCTAGGAGAAAATTCTTCACAAATTACAAATGAGAGTGGGGGCCAGGCATGGTGGCTCACGCCTATAATCCCAGCACTTTGGGAGGCTGAGATGAGTGGATCGCTTGAGTCCAGGAGTTCAAGACCAGCCTGGGCAACGTGTCAAACCCTGTCCCTACAAAAAATACACAAATTAGCTAAGTGTGGTGGTGCAAGCCTGTAGTCCCAGCTACTCAGGAGGCTGAGGCAGGAGGATCACCTGAACCTGGGGAGGTCAAGGCTGCAGTGAGCAGTGATCGTGCCACTGCATTCAGCCTGGGCAACAGAGTGAGACTCTGTTTCAAAACCAAACCAAACCACAATAATGACAACAAAAAAACAAATGAGAGTAGGAATCTGTCCCGTAAATTTTCAACATGGGTAATACCTCTGTCTGCAAATGTATCATCTTATTAAAAGATATATTTTTAAATTCAGCCTTTACCTCAATCCAAAGGCTGTTGAAGCAACACCTCCCATGGAATGAATTGGGCTCCCCACGCTCCTCCCAGATGGCTCTGCTCCCACTGGGCCCACAGCAAGGAACCCTGCAGATTCGGTTAGTCTTAGGAGGCCTGATGCTCCCCATTAACCACCAAATCTATTTGTTGAACCAGCATTGCTCATGGGATGTGACCAAAAAGCAACTTTATTTTTGTTACCTGCTGCTCCTTCAAAATTTATTCCATGAGGGAATCTCTTTCCTGCCGTTAGATAAGAATTATGAGGACTCAAAAGATTTTTTTCTGCTCACTCTATTAGATCATTCTATGGGCATTTTAAATCACAAAATACAGGCTCATTTGAGGAATTAAGTGTCTGAGCTTAGCCTGGGGAGCAAACCTATAATCTCAGCAATTTGGGAGGCTGAAGAGAGAGGATCACTAGAGGCCAGGAGTTCAAGACCAGCCTGGGTAACAAAATGAGACCCCTTCTCTAAAAAAAATAAATTTAAAAACAGCTGGGCATGGTGGTGCATGCCTGTAGTCCTAGCTGAAGTGGGAGGATTGCTTGAGCCCAGGAATTCGAGGTTGCAGTAAGCCATGATCATGCCAATGTACTTCAGCCTGGGTAACAGAATGGGAGACCAATGAAAGAAAGAAAGAAAGGAAAGAGAGAAAGAAAGGAAAGAAAGAGAGAAAAAGAGAGAGCCAGAGGGAGAAAGGGAGGGAGGGAAAGAAAAAGGACAGAGAGAGAGAAAGAAAGACAGAAAAAGAAAGGAAGTAAGGCTAGATTAGGGGCTAGGTGTAGTAGCTGACATCTCTAATCCCAGCACGTTGGGAGGCTGAAGTGGGAGGATCAGTTGAGCTCAGGAGTTCAAGACCAGCCTGGGCAACATGGGGAAACCCCATCTCTACTAAAAATACAAAATATTAGCTGGTGTGGTGGTAAGCACCTGTAGTCCCAGCTACTCGGGAGGCTGAGGTGGGAGAATCACTTGAGACCCGGAGGTCGAGTCTGCAGTGACCCGTGATTGCACTGTTGCATGCCAGTCAGGATGACAGAGCAAGACAGGGTCTGTCTAAAAAAAAAGAAAAAGAAAAAGAAAGAAATTCGACATCTGGACCAAGAATCCAGAATATTGACACTTTAATATGCATTTAAAGAAGAGGCTTTCTGGCACTTCCCATGCCCATCCTATAGGAAGGGGCAGAGCTCAGGAGACACAGTTCTTACTAGGCTCTCCCTGCTACAATTGTCCAGTCCATCTCAGCTCCCAAGGCTTGGATTGAATTTAGGATGTCTCCCAGCCTGCTCTCTCTCCCAGGAGGCCTCCATCTGTTGGTCCTAGCTCTCATGGAAGTGTAATTCTTTCCTAAATGCAGCCCTGTTTTCTCCTTCTCCACCTACCTCCTCTGCCAAGGCTACTTTCACAGGAGTTCCCCAAATGCAGATCCCAGAGTGTTTACCTCATGGAAATAAGCAACTGCTGCAAGTTAGAGATTTTTCCTCTCTCTTACCCAGCTAACTCTGGTTACTAACATTTACCAGCATAGCACTCATGGAGTTATAAATGCAGTAAATCATGCTGCTATATATTTCTACATCCAGATCCTTCATATGACATGGTTGGAAGATATGCGTCTCAGTCAGAGCCATGTAAAAAGAGGGTGGATGGATGAAGGCTTCACTTCACCTAGGAATTTCCCCAGGGGTAGTCAGCAAAAGTATGCTGAAGAAAAAGACAACAGACTTCTCAGGGCCTGGAGGAAGTACCCATTTTCTAGGAAAAGTAATTTTCTTTTTTCTTCTTAAAAATATATTTTTGGTAGAGATGGGATTTCACCATATTGGCCAGACTGGTCTTGAACTCCTGACCTCAGGTGATCCACCAGCTTCAGCCTCCCGAACTGCTGGGATTACAGGCATGAGACACTGCACTCAGCCTCAGGAAAGAGAAAGGTAATTTCCCTTTCTTTCTTTCTTTTTTTTCTTTCTTTCCCTTCCTTCCTTCCTTCCCTCCCTCCTTCTTTCTTCCTTTCTTTCTTTCTTTTCTCTTTCCCTTCCTTCCTTCCCTCCTTCCCTCCCTCCCTCTCTCTTTCTTTCTTTCCTTCTTTTCTTCCTTCTTTCTCTCTTTCTTTTTTCCTTCTTCATTTCTTTCTTCGGAGTCTTGCTCTTGTTGCCCAGGCTGGAGTGCAATGACGCAGTCTTGGCTCACTGCAACCTCTGCCTCCCAGATTCAAACGATTTTCCTGCTTTGGCCTCCCAACTAGCTGGGATTATAAGCACCTGCCACCACGCCCGGCTAATTTTTCTAATTTTAGCAGAGACGGGGTTTCACTATGTTGACCAGGCTGGTCATGAACCTCAGGTGATCCACCCACCTTGACCTCCCAAAGTGCTGGGATTACAGGTGTGAGCCACCATGTTTGGCTAGGAAAAGTAATTTTCTAACAAGTGAAGGAGATAAGTGGGTCTGTGTTCCTCAGAATGGGGACACAGGCAGTCTAGGTCTTTGCTCATCTGGCCTGGCAACTCTCCCTGTAGTAGTGTGGATGTACCCAGACTAGGAGGATTGGTGAGCGCCCCAGACTTGGATGTGGAGGGCAGGTTACTGACTATGACCGTTATGATGGTCCCTGGAGAGGGCAGAGGAAGAGAGAGAAGCCTGTGAGTTAACAGGGAAATAGCCTTTGGCAATGGCCCAGTGAATGAGGGATTGGCGTTGCCAAGCTCCTAAAGGAGCATTAACTGTGCCGGGGGCAAGGATGAAGGGTCCCACGGAGGTGGAATGAATTGCTCTAGCAAGTCTAGGACCCGTGGAGCCTCACTGATAATCTATCACCTTAATTCCTAAAACAGGAAAATGTTTGTAAATCAAATCTGCTGTTTTCTTCTTGGACTCATTATCTTTATGGAAACTAGGTCAAACTGGATTCTTGTCTATTTCTACCAGCCATGTATAGCCCCATTAGCTTTCTAATACTGTTATAGGGTCTTTCAATTATGTTAAAAATTAAGCCAAACTTGCCATTCTTAAAAACGTTTACGTTTCTGTGCAAGTTCCATTGACCTGGTTTTCTTTTGTCCTCTTGGGACACAGAATTCCTGACAATGACACCTTATGACACTGCAGAAGACAGGAAGACATTGATGTCAAAGGGCAGCTGACCCTTGAGACCGACAGACTGGAGAAGAGCAATTTTTCCCTCTCCCAGGACCTCAATCATGTGGGAGAGAAGTGCCAAACACTGGCCTTGCTTGTTTTTTAAACATCAATTTAGGGAAGTATAGACACAAGGAAGAGAAAATTAAATACTAAGTCAAAGAAATGTATTTAATTTGAATGTTGGATAAATAGCAGCTATGTCATGAGGTAATAATACATTATATATTTTTACATCCAAATTTAGAGAACTTAGCCAGGTGTGAGGATATGTGCCCATTGTCCCAGCTACTCCAAGGCTAAGGTGGGAGGATCTCTTGAGCCCAGGAGTTTGAGGCTGCAGTGAGCTGTGATTCCACCACTGCACTCCAGCCTGGGTGATGGAGTGAGACCCTGTAAAAAGAAAGAAAGAGAAAAGAAAGAAAAGAAACAGAGAGAGAGAGAGGAGGAGGAGGAGAAAGAGAGAGAGAGAGGGAGAGGGAGGAAGGAAAGGAGGGAGGGGGGAGGGGAGGGGAGGGGGGAAAGGAGAGGAGACAAAGAGAAGCCAAAATCGGTGCTCAGAAGTCTCAAAACAACACCCCCAACCCCATCCAAGCATTCTTAGGCTTAAATGATAATCATCCCAGATCTGGAGGTAACTGGGCATCCTGAAACCAAAGCTTCTATTTATAACATTCACCCTCAATCTGACTTGCCACACAGTCTTAGGACCAAGGTCTCTGGCCCAAATCTATGGTGTTGAGGTTGACAAAGACCATCTGATGGTTCTACTAAACCAACTTAGACTTTCATGATCTTATTTAAAATGGGGAATGAGACTGTGCCTCCACCCCAAAATTGTTATGTGTATTACTGTGCTACCATCTAATGGCGAAATGCGTTAAAACACAAATGTAACCTAGTACAGGGAACACTGACTACCGTTAATTTTTGTTTACTATGGCCAATAGTTATATCTCTCTATCTCTCCAGATAAGGCAACAAATTTTCTCCATCATTCATAAAAAATGACCCCAGATCTAAGATTTCTGGGAGGGAAAAAGTAATGAAGTCTCTAATTTAACTATGTGGAAAAAAATTATGTAACTTTAGGGAGGACAGAAGGGTTTTTCTAAAACACTCTCAAAGTGTACAACATAAGAAAAAAACATTATTTTAAGATACCTATTGTTTAACTTTCTCATATATGAGAAGTTAATAACAGCAGAAATGTTAATGCAGTGTAGTATGCGCATAATGCATTATCATCTTACAGAGAGGATAAAAATTAGCCATAACCCTCTACAGAGACTATTCACTACCCTAAAAATAAAGTCTCATAGCAGAAATAAAGTTTTACTGTTACATAATAAAAGAGATAGCAGATTACCAATATTTTTCCCTCTGCTCCTGCTGGCTAAGATTTCAGATCATTACAACTTATTTGGGGATTTTCCTCCCAGGGCTAAATGTTAGAAGCAGGGATCATTTCGGGAAATGCACTAAGCAATAAAAACAAAGAATGCTCCTCCCCATCCCTAAGCTCTTCCTTTTCTTTAAACACACAGGACACACATATTGGGGATTTTCTACTTCCTGAGCAGTTCCATAATGTCACCAATAACTCAAACTTTAAATCACTTCAGGAGACAGCCAGGGCCCCAAGAACTCCTGACATAGCCAGCTGGTCCGCAGTGCATGGAGGCTTGCTGTGAGCTCCCAGAGAGCAGTCCTGCATGAGCAGGGAGGGTGGTGTGGATAGATGACAACCAGATAAGCACTCAGTTTGTAGAGCACAGCTGCCATGAGAACAGCTAGTGAGATGGGTAGGTAGAATTAGGACACCCCAAAACATGGCTTTAAACACTAGTTTTGCTGTATATTGTTGAGACACATATTAGTAAACTTAAAAAAAAAATCTAGAGATGCACATTTCAAGTTGATTTCCAACCAGGGGCATGGACAGGGTCACTATAAGACCAGAGAATGTAGCTTCTGGGTTGGGATACACACTGATGAGCCCCTTCCCAAACAGTGCTTCTCTCTCCCATAACTATTGGAGCACGGAGTAATGGATATCGTGTACTGTTAAGTTATAAGCATATGTAAAAACACAAAACTGGGTCAGGCGCAGTGGGCACAGTGGCTCAAGGCTGTAATTCCAGCACTTTGGGAGGCAGAGATGGGAGGACTGCTTGAGCCCAAGGGTTTGAGACCAGTCATTGCTCAGGAGGCTGAGGCAGGAGGGTCCCTCGAGTCCAGGAATTCTAGGCTGCAGTGAGTTACGATCAGGCCACTATACTCCAGCCTGGGTGACAGACAGCCACCTTGTCTTTGAAAACAAAAGACCCACAGAACTGTACAAAACCACCACATCTTTTTCCCTCTTGACTTTTGTTTTCACCCCAGCCCACAGTTAAGATACAACCACCAGCCCTGTCTCCTAAATCAGTGGTTCTGATTGTTGACCCCAAACAGCAGCAGAGTCCCCCAGAAACTTGTTAGAAATGCAAAGCCTGGGCCGGACGCAGTGGCTCACACCTGTAATTCCAGCACTTTGGGAGGCTGAGGCAGGTGGATCACCTAAGGTCAGGAGTTCTAGACCAGCCTGACCAACATGGTGAAACCCCGTCTCTACTAAAAATACAAAAACTAGCCAAGTGTGGTGGCAGGTGCCTGTAATCCCAGCTACTAGGGAGGCTAAGGCTGGAGAATTGCTTGAACCTGGGAGGCGGAGGTTTCAGTGAACCGAGATCCGGCCACTGCACTCCAGCCTGGGCAGCAAGAGTGAAACACCGTCTCAAACAAACAAAAAAAAAAAAAAAAAAGAGAGAGAGAGAAAAAAAAAGAAAAAAGAAAGCTTCAGGCATCATCCCATTATTATTGAATCAGCAACTCTAGGGGTGGGGTCCACAAATCTACATTTTAACAAGTTCTCTGGGTGATTCTGATAAACACACAAGCTTGAGAACTGCTGCTGCAAATGCAGACCCTAAAAGTGCATACAGGGATGCAGTTTGTTGGCTAAAAGATGGCAAACAAGGGTGTATCCAAGTCTAGCTAAACCGTGAAGCTCTGGAATCAACACCTTCATCCTGTACCTTCAACTCCCTCAAATGTCGAATGATATGGCATTTTGGTCCAGACCACCCCAGCAGCTTTAGTGAGGTCAGCCCACCTCAAGAGCCTGGTTATATTCTCTCTGGGAACTGGAGCAAAGCCATTGGAACAAAGCTAGTAATTCGAGGTAGAGTTGAATAGAGAGGTCCTTGGGGACCCTGTATCTCCTTTTTTTTTGTTTTCTAATCTGTAGAATCGTTTCCCAGTCCAGCAAGAATGGTTGGCAAGTCCCGGCTGTTAGGTGGGAGAAACACCGCCCTGGAACGCTGAGATCTCGTTGTGCACAAAGGAAATAGCGCGGTCCTGCTAACAGCTTGGGAACTGAGATAGCGACAGATCCACCAACAGAACCTCGTGAAAGAGGACAAAAAGCCATTTATTGTAGGGTTGTTCTTTTCTGATAAATATAAAAATCACACAAAAGTCTAAATAATACCGTAACTAAAACCCATATTCCCACCACCTAGAATTAATAACTGTTAACACTGTGTCAAATTAAACAGTAGTTTTGCAAAGTTGTGAAAAGACTGCATCTGGCAGAGCTGGGGAACAGAGGAGAGCAGCTAGAATAGGGAAAAAAAAAATAGGGAGAAACAAGCTAAGCATTTCTGAAATAATTTTTAACAAAGAATGTGCCCATTCTTTTATCAGAAAACATTTCAAATATGAAGTTTCCACATAGCTACTAATAATAGCTCGTAAATTTGTGTAGCTGGAGAGTTGAAATTTACAAATAATGAATAGCAGAAAAATAGCTGCAAAGGAAACCAGCTTGTTTCCTTGGGAATAAACAGAACGTGCTTTCAGACAACCCCCACACCCCCTGAAGCGAGCAGGAAAGAAATCAGGCTGGTTCAACAGAAATCAGGCTGCAGATCAGGAAAGCGTGAGGCTTTCCCATCGCTGTTTATGGAGTTGAGGCCAAATGCTGGAAGACCTAGAAGAAAGAACTATCACCCAGGGCATTCTCTCGCTGGCTGACCTTGGACTATGTGCTTGGTGTTACCCATCAAAGCAGAGGGACAGTAAGCACATATGCCAAAATAAGAATCATGAGCTATTAGTGCTCCTACCCAGGGCGGGGAAAACATGGAAGTGTGAGGCTGGAAGGCTGCTTCCCAGAGGACAAGGCCACATGGAGCTGAGCTGTCCAAGGAGCAGGCAGGAAGGGCTGTCATCCTTGCTGTGATCCAACCAGTTTTACAGTCACCACGGCAGCCCCTGTGCCAACATCTAGAACCTCTGAAATGACATCCCCTGCAGCTCTGAGGATGTGTCTTTTGTTTTTTGACAAGCACATTCCATTGCTAAAAGGGAACAAAATTTAAAATATTTATTCTTCCCACTTAACTCCGCTGGAAAACCTCATCCTTGCTTAAACAAACCCACTTCCCCTGCAGGCAGGACAAACATGGAAAGGAAAGGGGCAGAGGAGGTCTTTTTTTTTTTTTTCTGTGTAAGAGAGCTAGAGGAGGGGAAATCTAGACATTTCCTGTGTACCTCCTGTTTGTGTATATATTGGTAAATTTAATATACTCATAGGGGAACTTAATGAAGTTAAGCATAGAGTTCAGCTGGGCAGCCTCAGCTCAACTTCCCACACTCCCGCCTTCCAGGTGCAAAACTGTTCTGTCTATCAACAAGCACCTGCCCTTTCAAAGAAATGCTACGTGCCATCATAGTCACAGGCTTTACGAGGACCAAGTGCACCAACCCACCAGCTGATGTGTTTCCTCCTGGATCCTTCAGAACTTCTATTGACGCAATGAGAGTCTGTTTGCCACAGGCAGAGCAAACTGCGGAGGATGCCTGCAAAAACGTTCAGGCCCATTAAAAACCAATAACAACAAATGGATTTTTCACCTGGTTTCCCATGCAAAAGAAAAGAAAAGAAAAAAACAACAATAAAAAATCAGGGGAAAAAGAGAATGTAAAATACATGTATGTGTGGCTGTGTGTGCATTGCTCTTAACTCTATTAGTAATTCATTCTTTTAGCCAGTAAATATTTTTGACACTTACTATGTACAAAGCTCTGTGCTAGATTCTGTTAACAAACATGAGTGAGGCATAGTTCCTGGCTTTCAAGAGGTCATGACGTGGAGGAGAAAATCACACATAAAAACTAAAAAATCGTATTATAAGTTTTATAATAAAGGCTCATTCATCTGTTCAACAAAGATTTTTTGTGCACAATGTGCCAGCCTCAAGTATGAACAAATAATTTTGAAAGCACAGAGGCCAAATATAACTACCATTCCCCTTTCAACCATGAAAGGTGTGATAAAAGAGCTCCCATGTATATGCTCTTCGAGGAGAGGGTCCCTATCTTTTTGTACACCAGTCATACCTGATGTGTGCCTGGCAAACGTTCAATAAATACTGTTCGTCTAAGAATGGATTTTTTTGTCCTTTTATTCATTAGGCCTTTTCAAGCTCATCTTTCTTTGCCATCTATTCACTAATTCCATAAGCAGTTACTGAACAACTATACATATGCTGGGAGCAAGGGCTACAGAAATAAGAAGCTGTTCAGTGAGGGAAGCTGGAGCAAAACTATGAGCCTCAAAGAATGTGTAAGAATAAAACAAGTTGTGGCCGGGTGTAGTGGCTCTTGCCTGTAAACCCAGTACTTTGGGAGGCCAAGGCAGGAGGATCAGCTGAGCCCAAGAGTTCAAGACCAGCCTGGACAACATAGGAAGACCCCTTCTCTACAAAAAAAAAAAAAAAAAATTAAAAAATAAATAAATAAAATAAGTTGTGTGTGTCTGAGGGATGGCATTTTAGGGAGGGAGGACAGTTTAAGAAAGACATAGAAGAAAGATGTCGTGTAGGTATGTGGGGATCTCCAAACTGTTCAGTGTCTTAAGCTTTGCATTTTCAAAAGCTTGATCTTGTCAGATCTAACCTTGAGCTAACCAAATATTTGAGAGAATGTGTATCAGCTAGAATGCTGATTCCTCAAGTCATTACTGTGTCTGGTAGCTAGATGTCCATGTGGGCCCTGGAATCTGGGTGTATCCAAAAGGATGCTTGAGTGAGCATGACACTGGGGCAAGTTGCAAAGCTTGTGATCTTGTCAACAACTTAGGATAGCCAGCTGTATCTGTCTTTATCACCATCTTCCCTCTCCCTCTGTCACAGCCAAGCCTCCAGGATGCTGCACTCTTTTCTACTTCCTCAGCCCACACACTCTTCACCCCATTGCAATCTGGATTCTACCCCACCTCTCTCCTGAAGCTGCCCCCACCTAGGTCATAAACGCTCTCTCTGTTGCTAAATACAGGATTCCTGTTAGTCCTTCTCATTCTGGATGTGTCTGTAGTAGCTTCTGACCCTAAGATGAGCTCTCCTTCATCCACTCCTGCCCATTTTCCTTCTGATGTCTCAGGGCACTTTGCATCTTCCTTTTACTCTGTGAACCCTACAACGAATAGTTTTCCGCTGTTCTCTCTCTGGGTGAGATCATGACTTCAGTTGTCATCTTTACAGTCTAAAGATTCCCAAATCACCACCTGTGGCTCTAATGGCTTTTTTTTAGAAATTGTGGTAAAATACACAGAATATGAAATTTACCATCTGCTATGGTTTGAATGTTTGTCCCCTCCAAAATTCATGTGAGAGTTTAATCCCCAGTATGGCAGGATTGAGAGGTGGGCCTTTAAGAGGTCAAGGGGCTCTGTTCTCATGAATGGATTTATGCATTCATGGATTAATAGGTTATCACAAGAATGGAACTGTGGCTTTATTATTATGATTATTTTGAACCATTGTGGAAACTATATGCCAGACTACAACACTGCAAGGCCACCTTCAGTGTTACTCGGCCTCCTTTTACAACCACTCTACAACCACGAAGACCAGCGTTCAGATCCAATGGGAATTCAGAGGGTCAGAGTTGAGTGACTTAAAGAGGAGGAAGAGGGATCTGAACTAGCACACTCGGCCCCCTCGCCATGTGATGCCCTGCACTACCTGAGGACTCCGCAGAGTCCCCATCCGCAGAAAAGCTCTCACTAGATTCATCCCCTCAACCTTGGACTTGCCAGCCCCAAAACTGTAAGAAATTTCATTGTATAATTTACCCAGTTTGGGGTATTTTGTTATAAGCAATGGAAAATGGACTAAGGTACCATCATAACCATTTTTGGGTTTTCAAAAATCACAACCATGTTTAAGTGTAGTGTTCAGTGACATTAAGTACACTCATGTTGTTGTACAACCAGTACTGCCATCCAGCTCCAGAACTCTTCATATCGAAACATTGAAACTCTATACCCATTGTATTAATCAGTTCTCATGCTGCCAATAAAGACATACCTAAGACTTTGGGCTTTATCCTGGAGACATTAGGAAGCCCCCAAAAGGACTGTAAATGGGGGAAGATGGGATCACATCTATTTTAAATGATAATTTACATTGGTCAGAATAAATGAGAAAGGCAAGGACTCCTGTGGAAGGTCATTTGTGAAATGACCTTTATTAAGGACATTTATCTCTTATCACTTCCTCCTTTTCTGCTTAGCTCATGTTGAACCACTTGCAGCTGCCGAGATGTGTTACAATTGCTTTCAGCAGGAATTCTTGGTCTGGAATATCCTACCCCCTTCCCCTGTTCCCTCCCTTGCCTAATTCAGCTGATGTGTCACCTCCTCTGGGTCCCTTCTCCACTCCAGCTGGGCTGGGAGCCCTTCCTCAGTGTTCCCACACATTTGTGCATACCTCCATCATAACTTACCACTTCGCCCTCTCCTCTAGACTGGGGGCACTTCTAGGCTCTGGACTGTGACTTATTTATCTTTGGATCCCCCAGTGGCTAGCATAGAGTATGGCACATACTAAGTGCCTATCTGGGTAGTCAGGGAAGGCTTCCTGGTGGTGATAACAACTAACTTGAGTCCTAACAAATGATTAGGAATTGGCTGGGTGAAAACAGGTCAAGCACACTGGACATGGTGGCTCATGTCTATAATCCCAGTACTCTGGGAGGCCGAGGGAGGTAGATCACTTGAGGCCAGGAGTTCAAGACCAGCCTGGCCAACATGGCAAAACCCTATCCTGACCAACTATACAAAAAATTAGCTGGGCACAGTGGCACATGCCTGTGGTCTCAGCTACTTGGGAGGCTGAAGTGAAAGGATCACTTGAACCCAGGATGCAGAGGTTGCAGTGAGCCATAATCACACCATTTTACTCCAGCCTAAGGATGGAATAAAACCCATCTCAAAAAAAAAAAAGAAAGAAAGAAAGAAAGAAAGAAGAAAATGGGTCAGTAAGTTACCTAGTGACAAATTGATTACCACTGGATCACTTCTACTATGGAAGGGGCAGTGTTTTGTCCTCACTAGAAGAGACACTTACTTTGGTTATGGATTTGTTTTCTTTGCATGCAATGTGTTGCCAAAACTACCATCTGTGGACTTACAGAATACCTTATCCACCATCGTGGTATTCTATACAGCATTGTTTCTGATTAAGAAACTCAATTCGCAGCAAAAGAAGTGTGGCAATGAACCCGTGCTCATGGAATTCACTGGTCTTATCACATTCCCCACCATCCTGAAGCATCTGGAGTGGTCTTTTGAAGTCTCAGTTATCATTCCAGCTAGGTGGCAATGCCTTGTGATGCCAGGGCAAGGCTATTCAGGAGGCTATATGTGCTCTGAAGCAGCATTCAATATATGGTGCTGTTTCTCTGAGGGCCAATATTCAAGGGTCCAGGAATCAAGGGGTGGAAATAGAAATGGCACCAGTCATCATTACCCCTAGTGACCCACTAGCAAAATTTTTGCTTCCTGTTCCTGCAATTTTATGCTCTGCTGGCCCAGAGGTCTTAGTTCTGGAGGGAGGAATGCTTCCATTAAGAGACACAACAACGACTCCATTCAACTGGAAGCTAAGACTGCCACCCAGCCTCTTTGGGCTCTTTATGCCTCTGAGTCAATAGGCTAAGAAGAGAGTTACTGTGTTGGTCAGGGTGACTGATTGAGACTTCCAAAGGGGAAATTGGACCTCCACTCCACAATGGAGGTAAGGAAGAGTATGTCTGGAATACAGGAGATCTCTCAGGGCATCTCTTAGTATTACCACACCCTGTGATTAAGGTCGATGGAAAACTACAACAGTACAATCCAGGCAGGATGAGGAATGACCCAGATCCTTCAGAAATGAAGGTTTGTGTCACCCCACTAGGTAACAAACCTTGACTGGCTGAGGTGCTTGCTGAAGGCAAATGGAATACAGAATGGGTAATAGAAGGTAGTGATCAATACCAACTATGACGACATAACCAGTTACAGAAATGAGAACTGTAACTGACATGAGTATGACCTCCTCAATTTGTTATATGTTTGTGTATACATGTATGTACACATATTTTAGGCAAATATTTTCATTTTCTTTCTTCTCTTATTCCTTTATTATGTAATATAAAATTTATTGACTTTATATCTGTATTTAAGTTCATTTTACATCATAGTATTTATCTGGAGACCAGTAAACATCACTCAAGAGATTTACTCCTCTTCTGGGGAAGGAATTGGTATGAGATAGATATGTCATGTTAGTCAGAATTATGATCTTGTTATTGTCTTTATTTGGGGATTAAGTATGGTTTAAGGAGATGCAATATGGGTGTCAAATTGACAAGGAGTGAATTTGTGATGGTAGTTTTATGTGTCCATTGGATGTGCAGATAACTAATAAAACATTATCAGTTTCCGGATGTGTCTGTGAGGGTGTTTCCAGAAGAGATGCGCTCATCAGTAGACTGAGTAAAGAAAGTCTGCCCTCATCCATGTAGGTGGCCATCATTCCTTGATGTCCTCATTAGAACAGAAGGGTGGAAAGAGGGCAAATTTGCTTTCTCTGTTTGAGCTCAGACAACCATATTCTCCTGCCCTTGGACATTGGCCTTCCTAGTTCTCAGGCCTTTGGACTCAGATTGAACTGCACCACCAGCTTTCCTGGTTCCCCAGCTTGCAAACAGCATGAGGCAATTCCTATAATTAAAAAAAAAAAAAATACAGCACTGGGGACAGTGGCTCACACTTATAATACTGCACTTTGGGAGGCCAAGGTAGGTAGATTGCATCAGCCCAGGAGTTCGAGACCAATCTGGGCAAATGGCAAAACTTCATCTCCACCCAAAAAAA
>CAUYQU010058064.1:0-178995 GCA_963574635.1 Cheracebus regulus
AAATAGGGGAGGGACAGTGCAGGGTGGGGAGTTGGGGAGAGAAAACATGGGGAGAAATGCCAGATATAGGTGATGGGGAGGAAGGCAGCAAACCACACTGCCATGTGTGTACCTATGCAACAATCTTGCATGTTCTTCACAGGTATACCAAAACCTAAAATGCAATTAGAAAAAAAAGGATATCTCAAAAAAAAAAAAAAAAAAAGAATAGTTGAAGTTAAGATTGGAGAAGTGGCAAGGGGCCGGGATCCTGAAGGCAGGAAGGCAAGTTACTAGGCTATTATAAAAGGTGGGGAGGAAATAAACGAGAGCACCACTGGGATGAATGGGAAAGAGTCAACATTATGAAGACAGACCAATGCATGTATCTGACAAGTGACTGATGAGCTCAGTGATGATTCCAGGAATTCAAACAGAAGTTCCAGGGAAATGGTGAGTCCACTGTCCTAGAGTAAGAAATGTATACAGAATAATTTAGGTGACAGAGGGAGGGGCAGGTTCACTAATGATTGAGTATTCAGTCTTAGACATCATTAGCTGAGGTGTTAGGAGTGCAAGGGACACTCATGTCAGATAGAACAGGCTATTGGTTATGAATTGACTCAAGATTCAATCAGTAAAAAGTAAATTTTTGCTAATATAAAGATACAAGAAACATTTACATTAGTTTTTTTTCCTTTCACTCTCTTTTGAATTGTTTTCTTAGGTAAGTTTCCACAGCTGTATCACAATCCTTTACACGGGCCTCTTCCAATCCTCTGATCCTTTCACTCGAAGCCAGTAAAGTCTACCTACCTGACCACTTCCTTAGAAACCTTGACACTTGTTTTGCTTTCAGCCCTCTTCCAACATTCCAACACACCACAGTCTTTATGGCAGTCCCCAATAATTTACAGCAATCACTTTAATAATTTTATAATATGCTCTCCAAACAAGATCTCAGTTGTTTACAGCCAGTACTTTGAGAACAGTTTCTAAGGCACTGTTATAATCTTGTTTCCAAAACCTCATTAACATAAGCCAACTTTGTCCCAGCGTAGTGAGAGTGAAACATAATAAAACACTTGATTTTTTGGACTAAGTCCATAGCACTACTATGCTATTAACATATAAAGATATAAATCACTAAAAATCAAGTTTTAGATGTATGATTGGCAAGTTCACATATTTCCGCTGACAACATAACTGTAGAAGCCTTAAATAATATTTTGGACATTCATAAACCTTGGTATATCCAACAAACATATCTCTACAACTTCCTTTAGTTACTGTAAATGTAGTCTCTCACATTCTAAGCATGTAATCAGTAAACCCAGAAAGCAATTTCTTTTTTCAACGGCTAAAATGAGTATCTAGGACAGACATATCCATCCTGAGTATTGACTCTGATGAAGGTTTCAATTGTACACATGGATTCGATTAAACCTTGAATAAATTGTGCTGAATGCCTTGCCTCAGTGTGTTAAGTTTTTAGTTTAACAAATTGTATTCTACATCTTTTGGGGTTTTTTTTCTTCATCAGAATTGTGCTTCACTTATTACTTTTTTATATCTGACAAAATTTGTTTTTGTAAAGCTGTGTTCTTACTCCTTTAAAAAATACTAAATGGGAAATTATATTTTTCCGAGAATAAATGAAAGGCTTCACTTTAATTCAAAATTACAAATCCAAAACATCTGAGAGATTGCACAAGCTGGCCCAGCATGTTCTGTTGTCCTTAGAGGAATAAGATGATCCAGGGAGGACACATAGCTCATAGATCAACATCAGCATCTCTTGGCCACAGAAAGAAGTATGTAAGATCATCCTGCTCCATGCCCAGAAAACTTTTTAGGCCTATATTTCCATCTCTATCTTGTCTTGCCTACCAATTTGAGTTATTTTGGTGCTTGCTCACCATGTAATGGCCACCTCGCCCAATATGGAAAACATAAAGATAACACAGACCATTTCACTGAGGTGTTAGTAGAGTGCTTTGCCTTGCTGGCCCTCTGCTTTTCTGCCTAGCCAGCTGCTTCTCTTTCATCAATACCCAGATCAAATGTCACATCCTCTGTGTAGCCTTATTTAATGTCTCCCCTTTATCCCCAGGAGAACTAGCATGGTTCTGTTAACTCCTCCATGACTCCACTCATACCTGCAGTAACTTGATGCATCTTTATGTATCTGCTTATGTTTATCTGGTTATACTAATAAAACTCATTTAAGCACAGGGACTTACTTAAGCTTTATTAGAGGTAAGAAATACTCAAGAAATGGGGGTGGAAGATAGGAAGAGAGGCAACATGCCCTACAACATAACAATGAAAAGCTTAGACTACAGAGCCACAAGGGTTCAAATTGCATCTATGCAACTTACTAGCTTTGTGATCTTGATTTAAATCTGAATCAGTTATTGAACTCTGTGCTGCAAATGTTGCATATGGTAATACTGATCTCTTAAGAGTTATTGCTAGGCAACTTTAAAGACCAAGCTCTAGAAAATGAAAACAGGGGGAGAAAGCTTAGTTGTATTGCTCATTTCTATACTCTGCAAGTAATCATTAAGAGAATCTACTCTCTAAACATAGAGGAAAAATAAGCTCAATGTACAGTTTTTCTCAAATTTTGATGAAGTATAAGTATACCTTTGACAATATATTCATAATTCTCTTACTTCTACCAAAGTTACAAATTTCACTGAAATGTTATCTTAAATGACTTTTCTCTGACTATAAAATTCAACTTGCTAATTGTATCTATCTATTAGAAAATAAGAATAAAACAAACATTATCCATAATTCTTCAACCCAATAGTTCTTCAAAAGCTATTGTTAAAATAGTTTTAAATGTTGTAGTTTTAAATAGTTTTAAAAACTGTAAGCAATTCTTAATATGGTTAAAATATGTTAACTTTTCTTCTGTTCATACTTTGGCTCATAATTCAATTTTACTGGATACATTTTCATATAACATTGCTTAATAGAAATTGTTCAGGTTATTAAATATTCTTTGAAAACATAATTATCTACTTATATTTATTTAATATTCTCCCACTATTAGATATTTAGGCAATAGCATTTTGTCAATCATCTTTGCTATGAGTTGTGCACATGATTTTTACATGTTACATAACATACTTTATAGCATTTTCACCTAATTTTCACTAGATCCTAAAAAATAGGTCAAATGTTACAATCTTTATTTTGTAGAAGAAACAAGGGATCAGTGTTAAGCAAGTTTCTTAGCAAATCACTGGTGAAATAAAGACTGTAAGTTAAGGCATCTGACTCAGTTTATGGCTCTTTCCATCATATCACTTCATATGTAAAATTGAAGTAACAAACCTAACATGAGTATAAAATGACCATTGAGTGCATGTGTTTGTGAGCGTTGATGATTTTGTCAACTCACCCATTCTTTCCTGATTCCCTTTGTGATATGAGAAAAATATGTGATACTGCCCCCTTAAGGAACCAGAGCCTCTGCCTTGTGCTCAAACCAGCACTGGACTGAGCTCACTAGCTCATTTCTGCACAAGGAGGTTATGTGCACATTAGCAGCACTAAAAGCTCTACTGAGGCATGCAAAAGGGGAATCCTCTAGTGGACAGAAATTTGAGCGGCATATCAGGTTTTTCAGCTTATTTGGAAGGAGATAAGACTAGAGATGGGGATGGATACTGATTTTTGGTCAGTAGTTAACAGGATGATCAAGGACTAGAAGGAACACACTGGAGCACTGATGATATAAGAGCCATAATGCCAAGATTTTGCTCCTTACTGTATCCCATGTGCTAACAATGCTTAGCATATCACATACTCTCAAAAACATTTGTTAAAAGAAAGAAGAAATAAGACCTACTGTTGGCTAGCACAGTAAGATGACTATAGTCAAAAATAATTAATTGTACATTTTAAAATAACTAAGAGTATAATTGGATTGTTTGTAACAAAAAGGATAAATGCTTGAGGTGATGTATACCCCCATTGACCTTGATGTGATTATTACATATTACATGCCTGGATGAAAATGTCTCATGTAACCCGCAAATATATACATCTACGTTGTACTCACAAAAATTAAAAATTAAAAATATTGTTGAATAAAAAAATAAAGGAATCTCAGAAAAAGATAAGTTATGCTTCTTAGAATTACCCCAGAATTTGAGAATATTTGTATGTTTTATGAGTTGTCATCCAAGGACACCCACTGCAGAAAAACAGATACTCTTTGGTAAGAATTTTATCAGAACTTTTTCCCAGTCAACTTTGTCCCATAACTGCTTGAGGGCTTGTTTAAAGTATCTATGAACTACTGGCTACAGTAGCAGGGCTTGATGTATATACACACTCAACCATAATGATTTACCTTCCCCAGAGCTGTCCTGGAAATGAATAGATACCTTGTCACCTTGTCTTCCAAAAGCAGGAATCAGTCCTAAGCCTCCAACATGGCACCACTTCCTGCTAATTAATAATATTGGACCTATCCCCCAAAGAAGGGCTAGAAATTCTTTCTTACTGGAAGAGAACAAAAAGAGTTTTTCTGCCCTGTCTGATCTGCATATATAAGTTCAACATCCATGATTTTACTTTATATAATATTTTTTTATGCTTATATCCTTTCATTGTAACCAAAGAAGTCACTATACAGAAAGACAGTAAAGCAGTGGGTTGACACTTACTGGATTCATTGATCTTTTTATGTACCCCATCATTTGAAAGCAGCTGTACTTAAAGAATTGCATAATTGGCCTATTGAAGACTTCACTGTGGCACCAGCTGGAAAATAACTATTTGCAAACTTGGCAATGGCCTACGTAATGCCTATATGATATGGAATATGCTCTAAATTGGTGACTATATATCATGCCATTTTTCCCATACCCAGAATGCATGAATTTGGGAACTAACTGGTGTTAGTAGGTATGTGGTTGCTCACGCTATTTTACCTAATGACCCACTTCCAAGATTTTTGCTTTTCATCACTACGACTTTGGGCTCTTATGATTTAGAGGTATTCATTTCTAAAGCAAGAATGCTTCTATCATGGGAAGGACATACATATGAACTGAAAGTTGAAACTCTTGTTTTCATTTCCTCTTGTGACTGAAACAACAGGCAAAAAAAATAAAATAAAGGTTACTATACTGACTGAAGAGTTTTATAATCAACAAGAGGAAATAAGACAACGGGACAAGCTTGTATCTATATGCAAGGGTTTATTCAGGGATACTCCAAGACTTTTATCTCTAATAGTAAAATTGATTAGAAGCCTGAAACATACTGGAAGGATGACTGACAAGTCATATCCCCTCAAGAATGAAGGGTTGAGTGACTCTTCATTCATACAAGAAACTAACTAACTGAAGTACTAGTTGAGAGAAAATTGATTATTTAAAGCATAGCAGAGGAAGGAAGTTCTAGCTATCAATTATGGTTCAGTAGCTGGTTACAGTAATAGACTTTATTAGTTAACTTTTCTTCCTCTCTTTTGTCTATATTTGAATATAAACCTATTTAAAATTTTTCTTTCTATACTTATTTTTTATATTGAATGTATAATAAATTTCTCATTTAGCCCTTCATTTATAGAATACCAAGGTAAATATCTGATTGAACCAAAAAAGAAAGAAACATTGCCCAGAGATGGACTCACAAGTAATAGCACATTTGTCTCTCTTTAGGTGAGAAGTTAAGCACTTACTCATTTGTACAATGGATACATTGCATTACATGTAGGACTGTGTTTCTTTTTTATTATTTGGTAATATTTACATACACCGAGTAAAGAAAGAGTATGATTGTGTTTTATATTGTGAATTCACACTCAGCATTCATTCCAACATCTTTTCAGCATAACTCCTTCTACTTTAGAGGCTGGGAAGCTAAAAATGACTTTTCCAAGGCTCACTTGCAGTGTGCTTCAGGATACCTGAAGCTTGAGTGCCCCACCTTTGTTGCATGTGAGAATGTGGTCATTCATATTTTCACATAGGAATCATGAAACAGAGTCATGATTTTGCAGCCCAAAATACTTACGAAACTGTATTTTTGTGTTATCTAGCAAGGCACCCAGCCAGGTGATCCTAAAGTGAAGACCCAGAAGATCAGCCTTCCCCATCAGCTCAGCCTTCCCACTGAAATTGTGTATTTCTCCTTAAATCTGAATTGACTGCTAAAGCATTTAAGAAAAATCTCTGATGGGAAAGCAGGAGGCCAAGACAAACAGAAAAGGGACACATGTAACAAAAACTACAGCATTTAAAACTACCATTAATACGCTCAATAGATAAGAAAAGATGTCACAGCTACAAAAGAATAAAACGATGTAATCTGTAAAGGAAGTATGAGAATAAATAAATGGAAAAAAAATGTGGAAGGATCAAAGATAAAGCCACAGCAATCTCCTAAAAAGCAGAGGAAAAGATAAAACATGTAAAATAGGCATGAAAAATAAGAAAATTAAAGGAAAAATCCAAATAACACAAAGACCCAAGGAGAAGGAAAATCCATGGAGGAAGTCATCAACAACATGCTTGCAACGTTTTTTTCCCCAGAACTGAAGTACATAAAATTCCGGCATAAATGGGTCTACCAAGTGTCCAGCACAGCATGTGAAAATAGACCCACGCCACATAATGCCTTTGAAAATTTAAAACAGCAGGGCAGAGAAAAGCTTCAGGAGAAAAAAACAGTCTCAAATAGCCACATTAGAAGAATGAGAAGACAGGAAGTAGGTGTCTGAAAAATCAGAACATAGCAATAGAAGCATGTTATTTAGAGATAGGTAAATAAAAAGAATCTGAATTTAAAGTGTAAACATGTTTTCTCCCAAGAAACAGAATAGAAGAAAGAGGTCTAGAGGATCATAGCCTTGTAGAATATTTGCCACATTAAACTATTTCCATGCATAATTCTGATGAAATTAAAAACTAAAATAGAAAAAGAGACAGCCAAAAACAAAATTCTTCTGTACATCATCTCACATAATGCTTCTGTTAAAATACCACGTTTAGCATTTTTTCTCTATTTTCTAGCCTTCAACAATTCCCATTTAGAATTTGTATTTCTGACATAAATCATCGAAAATGTGATTCCACAGGTGCTTCTCTTCAACCTAAAACCTTTATTCTACTCAGACTGTTCTTAGTAACAATCTTAAATATAAGAAAGTACACATCTTTCATTATTCTCTCATCACAATATGAATCAAATTCTCAATTTTCTCTTTTCTACCAACCTTGAGCACACACTTTTAGCTCTCTTCTTTAAGTTATTCTGTATGTATATTCTAATGTGTTTTATATCACTTTCTAATTCTCATGTATCAGTTCTATTCATGACTGCAGAGAAGATGTATGATACTCCTTATGTATCTGAATGGGATTTGAAAGTACACACACTATAAATTCCAAAGCATTGGTCATGAATCAGGAATGAATGAATACATATATGCATCCATACAGGCATACATGTAGGCGGGAAACTAATGAATGGTAAATAAATGTTCAATTTAAACTTGTTGAAATTTTAAAAACATGACATACATTTTCATCTTTAAGGAAAGAGTATGTTATCATCAAATTGCAATTTTCCAGGGTCTTTTCTCTGAACTGAGATATTCTTATGGATTTGTAACACTCACATTTTATGGACTCCAAAGTCTTAAGAAATGAGGAATCAGCATCTAATTGAAACCTCTAGAATCATCTTAGTCCATAATAATCTTAGGAACCACAAAAATCTTAAGAATCCTATAACCATGGGTAATTTTAATAATATTTTCTAGATATTTTTCCAGTGGTAAAATTTGCACTTGAGAAATAATTTCAAGAGCCATAACAAGTCATTTTCCAGCTGAAAAAGAAACATGAAAGCATCCACTGTTACAAGAGAAATGAGAGGCTAATATCCAATCACTACAGTGCTCACCAAAGGGTCTTCTGGAGGGGCCACTTGCCAGGGTGAATAGTTTGCTTAGCCTTGGTGACAAGTTGGTATCCTCTCCTTTATTATTCTCTCCTTAGCCAAACCACAAACATTCAGGTAGTCTGAGCCAAAAACCATATCCTTCCCTCCACAACACAAACACACACAAAGAAGCTAAAATACCAATCCCTTCCTATGCTCTAAAATTATTTAAAATGTTCATTTATATTTTCTGTCATTGCTAGTTTATGTTATTTAAATAGGATGATAAAAATTAGGTCCTTGTATTTTAACCAGCAAAACTTCATCCAAATAAAATTCAAAGAGAATTTTTAACAGGGATGGTGGATTATTAACCACCTCTTAACTGGAGTTAATGGATATGAAGGAAGGCACACAAATAATTACAGCAGATTGGTAATGATGTACATCCAGGTGAGGAAGATAACACACTTGGGCCACACCTGGAAAGCAGGATCTAGTATATGTGTAGTGCACCTCAGGGATGCGGCCCCTGCTCAGCCACTGAGTCACCATGGGGTCCCTTGTGAAAGTCACATGAACCCAAGACTCAGATTCTTTGTGACAAAAAAATATATTTGATTATTTGAGAAATAATAATGACTATCATTTATCCTATCCACTTCTCTTAACTAAGAACTTTCCTAAGCAATGAATATTTTCTCTTGTCTAATTCTAACAGCACACCTCTAAGATTACTCTGATGAAAAAGAGGCTCAGAGAAGTTCAGTAATCTCCCCATATTCACACAGATACCAATAGGAGGAGTTAGGATTTCTGCTCAGTTTGTTTTAATCCCATTCTATGTTATGAGTACAGAAAAAATGGGTCAGAAACAGACTTTTATTCTCAAAAACGCAAAACAACTATTACGATGGGAAGAGAAGAATTTTCATATCTATTTTGTTAATAACACAAAGAGATTGTATATCTAATGACAACTAGAATTAAGATGACATCTCACAATATTTAACTTTTAATTTAAAAACATTCCATCAGAAATTTTTACCACAGAGCTTAGAGATCACTTAATACAATATTTTCATTGTATATGATTAAGATTCTAAGGCCCTCAGAGAAGAAGGTACTTCCTTAAGGGTACACAAAGCCAGGACTGGCCTGAAACCTAGCTGACCCGTCAGCAGTCCAGTGCTATCCTCTGCAGAGGGCAATGCCTCTCTCTCCCTCTGTCTTTTACACACACACACATACACACACACACACATTTCTACACACTCTGATAGTTCTAATATTCAGTGTCTTTTGATTAGAAGGGAAATACTTCTCTTTTTAAAGCTCAGAGGAGGTAACAGCATGCCCATTTCTCTTTTTAATTTTCCACTGTTCACAGTACAACTGAGAGAATCTGACAGAGACTGACACTGGCAGCACCCACTGCAATGGCACAGAACTGTCAAGGGAGGGATCAGATAAGAGGTCAACATAAAAATATTTGTAATTTTCCGCTTCTGAATGGTGCTTCTATCATGCTGCTGATGAGATCCCACCCCTTCTCCCAGCCACTGGCCTGGCCCCTCCCATTTGTCCCCAACGCTATTACTTTAGTATATCTTTCATTCTGAATTTCTAAATCAAAAGATATGCTTGATGCTTACAGCATTTTTGCTGAGCCAAATACAAAAATAGAGAGTGAAGGTTAGAGACGGAGGAAGAAAAGTGAAACTTTTTGTTCATGCTAACAACAAAACCACTTACTGCTTTCAGCCAGTATCATTCTCTATTCACAGTCTATGTAGGAATATGAATTCACTACTGCAATAGAGCATTCCCTGGGGTGAAACTCAGCAGTCACAATAGCCAAACAGCTCAAAAAGTTAACTTACAGTGAGCAAGAAGAAAAGAATGCTTATGTCAGCCCAAACTGCCAAAGTAGTGGCACATCAGACCATAGACTCAGAGAAATCAGAGTCTGAGACCTGGAAGGCATTTTAGGTAACAACTCCAGTCCCCATATTTTCAACACAGGGAAACCAAGGCTGACAAAGGTTAAATGCTTGTTCCAAAATCACACAGGGTTCAAGCCAGAAAGAGAACCCAGGTTTCAACATCCCACTCTGCTATTATTCCACTGGAACTAATATATCATATTAGGCTCCATTGCTCAGTCCTTTTATGCTGACACTGAGGAGGAGGACTACCATGCTTCCACCTAGAGTTTCTTACTGCACAGTGAGAAACAGACTCTCCTAAGCTAGGCGGGAGATCCCAGTTCATTAGCAAGAAGTGAGACTCTTTGTTTCCTGTGGCCTTGGGATGGCAGGGACTAGAGGTACATACTATCGGTGAGGCACGTGAATGGGGAAGGAAGTAGATACAACTGTTAAAAAACATCCCCTTGTCCTTCTGAGATTCTGGAAAAATTAGGAACATGATAATAACCCACAGCAGGTGCCACACAAGCTTAGAAAGCTACTGCTAGAAAAGAAAAATGAATACATTTTTACATAATTCATGTATTCGTGTACCATTTGCCAGGAACTATGCTGTGCAATTTTACATTGTTTAAAATTGCCAACATCCTTGAGAGGTAGGAATAATTATCTCTATCACAGTGAACACAGTAGGCTGTCTACCTTTTCCTTTGTCTTTTTAACAAAACATTTCTCAGTATCCACAAAAATTTTTCCTTCACTGAAAACTCTAAATCCAAACTTTCTAGAAATAATACAAATATTATAAAAGCCTTCCATTAATAGAAAATAAAATGATCCAACTAACACATTTATGAATCTAGCATAACCTTGATTTCAAAGCCTAATATTTACAGTGCTGGAAAAGGAAAATACAGGCTGTTATAAAGATGCAAATTTCCCAAAATATTAGCAAAACAAATTGAGCAATGTATAAAAAGACAATAACCTCATGACTAAATAAAATTATTATAGGAGAAGATAATTCTGATCTTAAGCAAGGATAGTTTAAGAGTAGAAATCAAATCGATTAATTTACCAATTAACATTAATCAAATAATTAATCTATAAAAAGACAAGATTTTTAATGGGGGCAAAGAAACTACAGAATTCAACATCTATTATTGATTTATACTTAAAAAACTCTTAGCAGTCCAGAAATAAAAGAGAATTTTATTTTTATCTACATATACATACAAAAAAATCAAAATGATGAATTATTAAAGTCTATTCTTTTGGGACTCAAAACAAGAAAGGAATGGTCTTCAAGTCAAGAACTTGAGGTCCTAGCCAGTGCAGATTAACAAGAAAAAAAATGATACATGAATTTAAAAGGAAATAATTATCACTATTATTATCAAAAAATGATATGATTGTGTACCCTGTAAGTATAAAAGACTTTATAACAAATTATTAGAATATATCAGAAAATCTTAAGCAAATTTGCTGGTTATGAGATTAATATTTTTGGCCTGGCCTGATGGTTCAAGCCTGTAATCCCAGCACTTTGGAAGGCCAAAGTAGGTGAATCACTAAGTCAGGAGTTCAAGAACAGCCTGGCCAAGATGGTGAAACGCTGTCTATACTAAAAATACAAAAATTAGCCAGGCATAGTGGCAGGCGCCTGTAATCCCAGCTACTTGGGTGGCTGAAACAGGAGAATCACTTGAATCTGGGTGGCAAGGTTGCAGTGAACTGAGATCACGTCTCTGCACTCCAGCCTGGGTGACAGAGTGAGACTTTGTCTCAAAAAAATAATTATTTTTTTTTACCTATGTCATTATTATATACTGACCACAAGGAGAAATCAAAATTTTAAGGAAGCTACTATTTAGTGTACCAACTGTTAGAGAATCACCAAAACTATGAAGTGCATAGAAACTAATTTAACAAAGATGCATATGACCATTATGAAGAAAATTATAAAGCTTTATGAAAAAAACACACTAAATTAGCTCTAACTATATAAGCAGACATAGTATATTCATGGATTGAAAGACAACATTTTAAAGGATGTAAATTCTCACAAAATTGATATATAAGTGTAATGTCCTGTTGATAATATCAGAATACTTTTTAAGACATTTAGTCAGTTGAACCTAAATTTAAAACAAATATTCCAAAGGGCCAAGGAAAGACAAAATATCCTTGAGGAAAAATAAGGCAGGAGGACTTTCCCCACCAGATACCACATTTTATTATAAAGCTGTCATAATGATGACAAGGTGCTATTGGTTTTGGATCGATCAGTGGAACAGATTCGTCTGTGTAGAAAGACCTATGCATATAATGGACATAATAGATGTGATAGAGGTGATATCACAAATCTGCAAAATGGAATAACTTTTCCCAGAAAATTGTACTGGAGCTGCTATTTACCTAAAAATATGGAGGCATATAGATTATTTTACATGCTTTCTTATACTAAAAAAAGCTGAAAGATAAGCTATGAAATGCACCAAAAAATAACCCATAGAAGACTGATGGAATAGAGTAATGTGTAAGAAATAGATGCCAGACTTCTCTGAATATCCATTATTTTTTAGATTTGAAACTCTCAATATTTTATCTGATTCTAAAACCAAACTAAATTTTTTTAATTCCTAAAAACAAATACAAAAAAAAAAAAAAACAGAAAGAAACACAAACCTAACAATATTGCTATATTGCTAGTTGCTGACAAAACCACTGTGTAGGGAAGAATTAATTTTACCCAAAGAAAAATCTTGCCTTTGCTCTCAGCTACTGAGAGATGATGTCTAGACCTCCAGCAATTGGTTGTCTAATAGAAGAGTCTTTGCCTGGGGGCTTTGGCCACTGGACAGTCTAACAATGAGATCTGTTATGGAAACTGTGCACCATGACACATCAGTTCTAAACTTCAGAGCAACTTGACACTGTAAAAGCATCAGTCTGTCCTCCAGGAGACAGAGCTACCAGAGCAGTTTGTGATCCAGCCTCAGTAAAAACTCTGGACACCAAAGGCTCAGGTGAGCTTCCCTGGTGAACAATATCCTTTGAGTATTCTCCCACATCACAGCAAGGAAGATGTAATGCCATCTAGGATATCATGAAGAGGAAACAGCCAGAAACTTTGGGCTGGACCTTCCCAGACTTCAATTTATATATCATTGCATTTTAGTGATTCTAATTTTTATCTTTCACTGTAATAAATCTCTTACCATAAATATTGAGTTTGAGTTCTGTGAGTCATTCTAATGAATTATTAAACCTGAAAGTAGTCCGGGGAATCTCAGAGTTTGTAGCCAGCTTAACTGAAATGAGGGCGGCCTTGAGAACCCCTGAAATGGTGGCCAGTGTCAGAAGTAAGGGCAGTATTGTGGAAACTGTTTCCTCAGACTTGGCAGTTTGACTAAACATCTATGTAACCACATAGAGCTAAACTATTTCAAATGACTAAAATAGTAATTATCACTAGGAGGTTTTAAAAAATACAAATAAAAATAGTTAATGTGTATTTAGCAAATTGTAATATTGGTTGCAGCATTGGTTTATAAGAACTTCCAAGATATGGCCCGTTCATCAGAGGTCTTATTTTATGTAGGCATGAGGCTATATCCAAAGCCTTACCATAATAAACTATGTCAGCCTGGCTATGTTCCAAGAGATCAATTTATGTATAAAATATGTTTCATGACATTTATCCAGATGTTTCAATAACACAAAAATTTAATGATAATAATAACAATGATAGATAAGGTTTTTGCAGCATTCGATATGTGCCTGGCGTTACATACTTTACATACATTATCACATTTAATTGTCACCAAAATCCTATATTATTAATCCACTTAAGATTGTCTTATTACAGCATTACTCATTAATTTCCTTGAGCTGACAACACTTTATAAAACAGAATAACCAAAATTGTTGTCACAGGTCGCAATGTCAAGCTTCTTAGATAAGCACTGAATTGTAGTTCTAACACATGCCAAGAATTTCTATTGCTCTTCTAATGGATCTTTTTCTATACAGTGAAAAATGAGGAAAAAAATACATAAACAGACATTAAAAACAGAATAAATGTGGTACATTCTGATAGCAAGGTCTCAGCATCTCCATTACCCTTTCTTCTCTTTACCCCAGTCACCCCATATCATGAGAGTGAGAAATGGCTCATCATGTGAGGCCAAACAGCAATTAGCTTCTCAGCATGCTTCTGGAACAAAGACTTTTGGAAGCAAAGACTTTGTCCACTTTAAGTATCTTCATTTCTGAAATATCACTTTTTCCTTCCATAACTTTTATTTTTTTATAGCAGATTATTTCAATGTCTTAGTTAATTAACAGTTAAAAAAAAAGTCAGAAATGGTAGAAAATGCATATAAATGCAGCTCATCAGGGCCTGAAAACAGCATATATGATCTTTGGGATTCTAATCTAAACTTTATCTTAGAGATAACCTAATCTAACATATACATTTTACAGATGTATACAGATGTTCCTCAACTTATGATAGGATTGTGTCCTGATAAACCTATCTTGTGCTGAAAATATCATAGAGAAAAAATGCATTAAATACACCTAACCTACCAAACATCATACACTAGCCTGATCCACCTTAAACTTGCTCAGAACACTTATATTAGCTGGAAGTTAGGCAGGATCATCTAATATAAAGCCTATTTTATAACAAAGTGTTGAATATCTCATGTAGTTTATCAAATACTGTACTGAAAGTGAAAAGCAGAATGGTTGTGTGTGTACTCGAAGTACAGTTTTTATTCAATATGTATTGCTTTAACATCATTAAGTTGAAAAATTCTAAGTCAAACCATCGTTAAGTCAGGGACTGTCTGTATAAATATACAAATGTATATATATCCGGTTGATTCATTCTCCATCTCTTTGGGTGACAATTTCTCATTATCTCCTCCCTCTTTAAACCTTAGACACCACTTCTACCTTTCGTTATTCTTAGCTGATTAAGTAGATTCTTATTTCATTGGAAAATAGAAGGAATGAGACGATAATGTCCCCATATTTCCTACCATCAAATGTACTTACCTATCTGAATCTACCTAAGTGCTCTGCATAGCCTCCTGTTCTAGTGGGTTAATGGTCTGTGTTCTATTTAATGCTGACCCCTCCAGTGAGCTAGGTCCCATCCCCTCTCATTTACTTTGGGACTTTGCCCCTGCAATTGTTTTCCTCTTTTCTGCATCATCCATTTTTCTCTCTCCTGGATGATGCTCCTCCACACACCAGCTAGACTCATCTTTTAAATATATTTATTGGTTTATTTTCCTGTTCTCTACCACCTTATGGTTTATTATACCTCAAATAAGACCCAAAGACTGCATAAGCTCTACCCCAACCCCTATCACTTTTCCGCCTTCTTTATTCTATTCCTCACACCCCAAGCTAATTCTCACAATGAGGCTTTGTTTTTTCTTCAGATCATTTCTTCTGAATTTGTTTCCCTTCCTTCTTTCATGCAATCATTACTCAAAGAGTTACCTCCTCAAAATGAGCTCCCTTGACCCCCTTATATAAAGTAGCATCCAACCATGAGCTTTTACCACTCTACTTAATAATTTTTCATAGCATTTATCATTTCTTGACATTATTTAACCTACTGATTTACTTACTTATTGTCTGACACTCATGCTAAAATGTCACTTAAGGGTAGAGAATTTATATTTAAGGATAGAGAAATTACATTAACCTAAAACAGTATACGCACAGAGCAGACACTGAATATTTGATATCACAATGAACATTAAATGTGTACATACGGTGTTTCAGTGTTGGCATTTAAGAACAAATTCCATGATATTATATAAACAATATTCCATGGATATTATATAAACAATTCAAATAGTATATGTAAGCATACACCGAGAGAATGTACAAGTTCTTTCCATCAAAATACATAACTCTTCACATTAAAAAATGAGATCACAAAACTCATGTCTCGTTATTTTTAAAATCTCTCCTATCATGCCAATATGAGGCATTTGGTTTCTATTTAATAAAAGGACTGACAATAAGAAATAAAAATGTATAATATTTATATGTGTCATTTAGTTTGTTCATGATTAGTAATGGTTCCTATAGGTTAGATGCAAATTATTTGCTTAAAAGACAATTAGTTAATAAAAATTAAAGCAAAATATAATTCCTTTGTATTGTTTCATTAAATAGTTATATGAATTGCGGAACTAGAAGCTGTTTCTAGTCCCTTGCAGTTGTAACATTCTATGAAACTAGGAATTTTTTTTAAAGCACACACAAATTACCTAAAGTCATTCAGTTATCACTAACAAAAAAGAGAAATGATAAAATAGTGACCTGTTAATTCTTTATCTGTTCGAGTTGCTAAAAACAGATTAGAAAAATCCTACTTAACTTTAGAAAGAAAATAAAGGCTAAGGCGTCAGTCCAACAGCCAATCAGCATTGAATTTACAATCAGTTTAGCAAGAGGGTGATTAATATTGTCATTTTATTATTTCAGAAAATCCTAAAGTAAAGCTACAAGAGATCACCACATTTTCAGTTCTGTTTGTCTCTTTTCTTATTCTCTATCTCTGCAGTGATTTGCCTAAGTTTTGTCTGTGATGCCACAGGATTTCTATACTGCTATACAACTCACACTCCCTCCAACACTACTTTTCTAAATTGATGTATGTCTTTTATATTTAGAACTTTGTCAAAACATGTATTGCTCATACCCTCCTGGTCTGATGATTAAAAACTAAAGAAAGGAACTTATCCAAGGATCTGAGCCATGTTTTCCTCCCCTATAATAAACACAAGCTCACTTGTCTGTAAGAAAAACCAGCACCCTTCGGCCTTAATGTTGACTTGAACCTCAGTCAGGTCAAGTCGGACCAAAGAGTGCCAGAATCACATGTTCACATGCTTCTGCACCAGTTCAAATATTACTTTATTTATAAAGTTTCCCCCATAAATTTTGAGGACAAAGAAGGAAGGGTTAGAGGCATAAAATAAAGTGGTCTACCAAAAGTAGAAGTTTCTTTGAAGACTTATTTATGATTTACTTTAAAAATGAATTTGAATTTACACTTTATAACAAAAATAAATATATTGACATATGTTTTAATTATTGTAAACATAATTAATTTATTATGTTTATGATAATTTATGATAATTTCATAAATTTAATTATTTATGAAATTATCGTAAATAGAAACAATTGCTAATTTTCTTTACAGTTGATGGTACAATTATGTATTGAGTCTATCAGTTTAGGATAGCTGGGATGAGATGAAGCAAGCTGGTTTAGCATCTAACCACTGCTTCTTTTTTGACTTACCATTGCACTGCTTTGAGATCCTAGACTCACATAAATGTGTAAATACAAATGGCAACATTTTTTCATGCTTTTTGAGATATTTCAGGAAAAATCACTGCAGTGCTATGGTCAGAATGCTGCCAAAGAGATGAAAGAGTGCTTGATATTCATAGAGGAATTTAAATAGTGGTATCTTACTATAAGGTAAGCTCATGTATCTTATTATGAAATTGACATTTCTGTGGTACATTCTGTTCTATCTCAAATAAATATTAATCAAAGCCCTTTTCCAGTAAATAAAAATACTTATAATTAAGTACTGTAATTGATACAGATTCTTAAATTTTTATTAGTTATAAATGAATTAAAGTCCCATAAAACTCATAGTCCCCATATCAAGTTTTTTGATTCAACTCTCAAATTTCAGTTCAGTTCAACTATGTCAAGTAATGTAAAACCATTTAGAGTTCTACCATATTGATATGGATTGAAAGAGTCAGCAAAATAGGTCAGTGTAGTCAGCCACTTATTATCATAAGGCTGAAAAATGTATCCATTCTCTTCAGGGTTTTACTATGTACTATGGATGATACCTTAATTTCTTGAATTTAAAAAACACACACTATCAAATCAAGTCACCTTATGCACTTTGTTGATGCTAAGTCTATGTAATAATGATTATAATGATATCTGACATTTATATTTACTATGAGACAGTGATATGTAACTGCTTTATATACATCATCTATTTAATTCAATTCTTTAAACAACCCTATTAGTAGGTATAATGATTACTTACATTTTACATAT
The DNA here is from genome assembly GCA_963574635.1 of Cheracebus regulus. Taxonomy (NCBI): domain Eukaryota; kingdom Metazoa; phylum Chordata; class Mammalia; order Primates; family Pitheciidae; genus Cheracebus; species Cheracebus regulus. The sequence goes on from CAUYQU010058064.1 coordinate 17,958, forward strand.
GAAAAATCCAATATTCAACAGGTAAAAACAGGATTCTGACTCAGGCTTTTCAGAGTTGTAAATTGTAACCATCATGTTATATTGCATTCGGCTATTTAGAAAAAGACACTTACAATGTCACTTCTCATTTCATTTATAAATTTGCTGGACTAAAAATGATTACTGTATGAATGTTTTAAGCCTTTCCTTTTTCTCATGTCTCTGTATGTTGGAAAGATTTCTAGCTTTGTGTGCTTTAGATTTTTGCTCACTCCTGCCCTTAAAGGATCCTTTCCTCCCTACTCATTCCTTAGACCTTTGCGATGGGAGAAAACTAATGGTGAGAAAATAAGACAGCAAATGTTTCACAGGTGAGGTATAGAAGGGTTTTTCTGAAAATTTTGAGGAGAGAAGAAAAGGAGTAACTATGGTCTATAGGGATAGTTACAAGAAAGAAACAAAAATTGCTATGCTATTATGACTCTCTTCATTTTGTTCAATAAACACAAGAAACATCATTTTAAAATTATTTTTGGTTGCTGGGGCCATGTTCTTCAGACTAGAGTAGGACTGGTATCCAATTATGAAGGTTGAAATTTTATAACCAATTTATTAATTTTAATTAATAATTATATATTCATGGAGTACATAGTGATGTTTTGATACACATAATGTACAGTGTTCAGACCAGGGTAATCAGAATATCCATCATCTCAAGCATTTATCATTTCTTTGTGTTGGAAATATTCAATATCATCCTATTTATTCAATTATAGCTAATTGAAACTATATATTATTATTAACTATAGCCATCCTATAGTGGTATAGAACATTAGAAATTATCCTTCCTATTTAGCTGTAGTTTCATATTTTTTACACAAATCCATAACAAATTTTCTAAAAAGAAATTTTTTCAAACCTTTGCATTAAATAAATATTGCCTTTTAGCACCTTGCTGTACACATCAAGAAAATCAAGAGGTCGACTTTTGGAGCTTGGTGCTCTGCTTGAAACTGTGGTAGCTACTGTCAGGGAGAGGGCAGCCATGACCTTCACAGCAAGTTTTTCATATTCTAGATTTTTCCCCATCTGGGCTCAGCTGAATATCTTTTCCCAGTCAACATCATGATTTTGAAATTACTCATTGGCAGAACACTTCTTTACCACTTATTGCAACACAAAATATTTATCAAATTAGCATGCTTCATATCTGCCATCAGTAAAAATGCAGAGCATAAGGATTAATAAAAATATATGTTATCTTCCCACATATTAAAGAACTAGAGGAACTTCAGTTTTTCAAACAGTTGTTCAGGAATACATTTAAGACCGCAATAAACGCATCATTTGAACATTCAGTAAGGGCAATTCTCTGAGTCTATTTTTTCTTTGGACAGATTTGATCAGATATACATCATTGAACGTTCCTCTGTTATTTGAGATTCACTTTCCATGGTAATTCTGAAATCGAAATTGAAGAGAGTAATTTCTGTTGTTGTTTACCGTGGAAGTAACTGCAACAGATGCTGTGTGTGCCCTACCTTCCCTACTTTCTGGCCATTCTTCTTTGTACACTAAAGGCTGCTTACTGGAAACACTTTCAAGTCTCTGCCTGAGATCTTCTTCCTGGATGTAGGAGCACACTCATCTGGAGACCAGGACAAGCTACAAGACTTAAACAGTAAGAGCCCATACACATAGTTTCAAATATGACAGATGGAAGCAGTGGTTAAATACCCTAGTTTCCCTGGCCCCCCTGTCTTGCTAACTCTGAGGTGTGTTCTATATCATACCCCAGAATTCCCCAGAGGGCTTGCACCTTAGTTTTCCACATTCCATATAGCTTAATAATACATTCTTTTCCTTTTTTGTTTTACTTCATTTTTTTGTCTCATTTGCCTGCTTCCCAGTGATGTCTTCCAAAGTCACTTCCCAGTTAAACTACTTGCACTCAAATTCTTGTTGTACGGTTGACTTCCAGAAGAAGCTAAATTGAGAAACTATTTTTACTTATATTTTTATAAATCAAAATTAGATTGGGTGATTGCAAATGCAGCAAGATGAACATATTTATAGGCACCAACAATGTTTCATATAATCAAAATGTTTTAAATGTTACCTTGTAATAAGATTAATTTAATTTGCATTAATCAAGGAATACACATACATATATAATATATATTTATATATATAACTGTATTAATAAAAATTAAACATATATTAATATACAAATATATGTACGTGTATTCCTTGATTATATTTAATACATATGCATATATTTATATCAAGGAATACACACACATGTGTGTGTGCGTGTGTGTGTGTGTGTGTGTGTGTGTGTATTCCTTGATTATATATATATATTTGTTTGGACCCCTACAGGCCTGGTGAAAAATCACACCTTTATATAGGAATATTTGTTATTTTGAACATAAGCCTTAAAGGCACTGTCCAATTGTATCAGCATAATTATTTCGCCATAGTATTTCGACCTGTTAACCTGTTCATGATGATAATCCTGTAGTGTTTAATAGCACTGGACACCTTCATACCACAGAACTACATTTTAATTAACTGCAGAAATGTTTTCTTCACTGAGTTGCTACTTTTGCTTTTGCATGCATGCAATAAAGCTTGTTGAAGGTTTAGAAAATCAGAACGCCTATCTATGATCCCTAGTAAAACTAAGTCTAAGAAAAATGCATTATTTTGACTGTGACATCCAGTATTTTCAGAACATCCCTGGGGGTGTGCATACAGCAGCTGGAGAAGCACTATCTGAATGATCCATGGCTCCCCTCAGAAGAGTGCTCATCTGTATCTCCCAAACCTTCAAGAAGCCAAAAGTTCTAAAAGTCTTTTATGGGTAACTGGAAAGTATATTTACAATTTGTCTTTCATGTATATTTCTTTATTTTATTAGTCTGGAAAAGTACAGAACATCACCTTAAGCAGTGTCAGTTGAAAATCAAATGAGGAAGGATCTCCTTATTAATCTTCCCCACTCCTCATCAACTCGTCCACTCTTTCATAGGCCCACCCTTCCCTGTTTTGAGTTCTATGGCAGATGTTATTATTAAGATGGTCAATGGAAGCATTCACACCCAATAACCCTCCCCAAGAAGCCCAGTTCATGTGTGAGAATACATGTTGAGCACAAGACTTCATATATAGATGCTTGATAGCTAAGGATAACTGTGGTAGTGGCTGGGCATAGTGGCTCATGCCTGTAATCCAAGCACTTTGAGGGGCTGAGGTTGGAGGACTGCTTGAGCCCAGGAGTTCAAGAACAGTCTGGGCAACATAGCGACACCTCTTCTTCACAAAAACTTAAAAAATTAGCTGAGTGCAGTAGTATATGCCTAGAATCCAAGATACTCAGGAGGCCGAGGCAGGAGCATTGACTTAGCCCAGAAATTTGAAGCTGCAGTGAGCCATAACTGCACTCCAGCCCAGGTGACAGAGCACGACCCTGTCTCTGGAAAACAAGCAAACAAACAAACAATAGGACACAGAAACTTCAAGATAATGGTAAACTGACAAAAATCCACTGAAAGTGGTTATAGAGAATATTCCAATAGATTTACATGTGTTCAGTATTTTTTATTAAATCTTAAATCCTGTTAATTTCTAATAAAGAAGCTCATTAGATTTGCAAAATGCTGTGATCATGAAATAAAATACAGTTTTATTATGGGAAATATAATAATTCAAATTAGGATAAAATGTTATCTAAAATAGAATCTTAGGGAACCACAGTAATGCACAGATGAGAATTGTTTGCAATTAGGATATTGTTTATTTGTATACAAAACACTTGAGGGTACGCAGAAATTGCTCCTTCTCTGTTAAAATCTATCTAATTTGTTTACACTGTTAATTTAGATTTCCTATGAGGGGGAAAAAGGATCTGGAGTATTTTCTTGGTTTTTTTGCTTGTTGATTAAATAAAATTTTTGTCTTCTTCCTTCCTTCTCCTTTTAATACATGGCCTCTGAAATAATAAGACTTACTAAACCGATAATTAGAAATCCCTTGTTATGAGTTGAATTATGTTCCACTCTTCCCTTGCCAAATTTGTACATTGAAGTTCTAACACGTAGTACTCAGAATATGACCTTATTTGGAGATAGTACATTTACAGAGTAATCACATTAAAATAAAGTCATTAGGTGAGCCCTCATCCACAATGACTGGTGCCCCAATAAAAAGGAGAAATTTGGAGGGTGGGGCATGTCCCCACCTGGTACGTGCAGCCAGCTCTGAGAGTTGGGCACTTCACCCCCTCAGTGCTCCAATTCAGATCCTGTGCTCACCACATCCCTCCTGCAACCCACGGTCCACGAGAACCCCTCCAGACAGACAGGCACTGTGGGTTGTCCATGCAAATCTGAGTGATGGATCTTGCCTGGTGCCGCAAGCTATTGGCGCAGACCTGGGCAGAAGTTTGGACCAAGCCAGCCAGCAGGAGGGAACTACCCATCCCACAGAAAGAGGCAGAGTTAAAAGCAGGGAAACAGGCCATAAGGCCTGGCAGGCACCACCCCCACAAAACTCAAACTAAAGCCCTCACGCTAGAGAACTTGGCAGTGAATACACCAGTTTGACCCCAACCCGGAAGACTGAGCTCTGGGAAGGAGAGATGCCACTGGGAAGGTGGGGCTAATCTCACCTGCAAACAAACTGCAGGGAAGATGGCCCACCCAGCAACCTGACTGAATCCAGGACAGCCCAGCAGCGCCTCTACAGGCCAAAAAAGATATGGCCCCAACCGCAACAGAAAGGACATACACACAGACATTCCTTCTGATATCACCAACTTAAAGATCAAAGGGAGATAAATACATGAAGATGAAAAGAAACCACTGCATAAAGGATGCAACCATCAAAGATCAGAACACTTCTTCCCCTCCCAGGGATCACAACTCCTCATCATCAAGGGAACAAAACAAGACAGAAAATGAGTTTGACAAATTGACAGAAGCAGGCTTCGGAAGGTGGGTAATAACAAACTTCTCTGAGTTAAAAGACCATGTTCTAACCCAATGCAAAGAAACCAAGAACCTTGAAAAAAGTTAGATGAAATGCTAACTAGAATATCCAGTTTAGAGAAGAATATAAATGACTTGATGGAGCTGAAAAACACAGCACAAGAACTTCACGAGGCATACCCAAGTTTCAACAGCCGAATCAATCAAGCAGAAGAAAGGATACCAGAGATAGACGATCAAATAAATGAAATAAAATGAGAAGGCAAGATTAGAGAAAAAAGAGTGAAAAGAAACAAAGCCTCCAAGAACTATGGGCTTATGTGAAAAAACCTAATCTATGCTTGATCAGTGTACCTGAATGTGATGGGGAGAATGAATCCAAGTTGGAAAACACTCTTCAGGATATTATCCAAGAGAACTTCTGCAACCTAACAAGGCAGGCCAACATTCAAATCCAGGAAATACAGAGAACACCACAAAGATATTCCTTAAAAAGAGCAACCCCAAGGCATATAATCGTCAGATTCACCAGGGTTGAAATGAAGGAAAAAATCCTAAGGGCAGCCAGAGAGAAAGGTCAAGTCACCCACAAAGGAAAGATCATCAGATTCACAGTGGATCTCTCTGCAGAAACCCTACAAGCTAGAAGGGAGAAGGGACCCAATATTCAACATCCTTAAAGAAAAGAACTTTCAACCCAGAATTTCATATCTTGCCAAACTAAGCTTCATAAGTGACGGAGAAAGAAAATCCTTTATGGACAAGCAAATGCTGAGAGATTTTGTCACTATAAGTCCTGCCTTACAAGAGCTCCTGAAGGAAGTACTAAACATGGACAGGAACAACCAGTACCAGCCACTGCAAAAACATACCCAATGGTAAAGAACAATGACACAATCAAGAAACTGCATCAACTAGCAGGCAAAACAGCTAGCCAGTAATAAAATGGCAGGATCAAATTCAAACATAACAATATTGACATTAACATTGTTATGTTTGAATTTGATCCTGCCATTTTGAATTTAACAAGAAGAACTAACTATCCTACATATATATGTAAATGGCCTAAATGCCCCAATCAAAAGACACAGACTGGCAAACTAGATAAAAAGTCAAGACCTATCGGTGTGCTGCATTCAGGACATCCATCTGATGTGCAAACACTCACACAGACGAAAAATAAAGGGATGTAAGAAGATTTAACAAGCAAATGGAGAGCAAAAAAGAGCAGGAGTTGCAATCCTAGTCTCTGATAAAATGGACTTTAAACCAACAAAAATCAAAAGAATAAAAGGCATTACATAATGGTAAAAGGACCAATGCAACAAGAAGAGGTAACTATCCTGAATATATATGCACCCAATGCAGGAGCACCCAGATACATAAAGCAAGTTCTTAATGACCTGCAAAGAGACTTAGACTCCCATAAAACAACAGTGGGAGACTTTAACACTCCACTGACAATATTGGACAGATCAATGAGACAAAAAGTCAACAAGGATATCCAGGACTTGAACGCAGATCTGGACCAAGCATACCTAATAGACGTTTACAGAACACTCCACCCCAAATCCAGAGAACATACTTTCTTCTCAGCACAACATGGCACATACTGTAAAATTGACCACATAATTGGAAGTAAATCACTCCTCAGGAAATGCAAAAGAACAGAAATCACAACAAACACTCTCTCAGATCACAGTGCAATCAAATTAGAACTCAGAATTAAGAAAAGCACTCAACAGCACAATCACTAAGGAAACTGAACAACTTACTCCTGAATGATGAATGGATAAACAATGAAATGAAGACAGAAATAAAAATGTTCTTCAAAACAAACAAGAATGAAGACACAATGTATCAGAATGTATGGGACACATTTAAAGCAGTATCTAGAGGGAAATTTATAGCAATAAATGCACACATGAGAAACAAGGAAAGATCAAATCGACACCCTATCTTCAAATATGAAAAAACTAGAGGAGGAAGGTCAAAAAAACTCAAAAGCTAGCAGAAGACAAGAAATAACTAAGATCAGAGCAGAACTGAAGGAGATAGAGACATAAAAAATCCTTCAAAAAATCAATAAATACAGGAGCTGGTTTTTTGAAAAGATCAACAAAATAGACCACTAGCTAGACTAATAAAAAAGGAAAGAGAGAATTATCGAATATATGCAGTAAAAAATGATAAAGGTGAGATTACCACTGATTCCTCAGAAATACAAACCACCATCAGACATTACCACAAACAACTCTATGCACATAAATCAGCAAATCTGGAAGAAATGGATAAATTCCTGGGCACTTGTACACTCCCAAGACTAAGCCAGAAAGAAGTTGAAACTCTGAATGGACCAATAACAAGGTCTGAAGTTAAGGCAGCAATTAATAGCCTATCGACCAAGAAAAGTCCAGGTCCAGACAGGTTCACAGCCGAATTCTACCAGACGCACAAAGAGGAGCTGGTACCATTCCTGTTGAAACTACTCCAAACAATACAAAAAGAGGGAATCCTCCCTAACTCTTTCTACAACACCAACATCATCGTGATACCAAAACCTGGCAGAGACACAACTAAAAAAGAAAACTACAGACCAATATCCATGATCAACATTGATGCAAAAATCTTCAATAAAATATTGGCAAACCGAATCCAACAGCACATCAAATAGCTTATCCACCACCATCAAGTAGGCTTCATCCTGGGGATGTAAGGCTGGATCAACATATGCAAATCTATAAACATAATCCACCACATAAACAGAAGCAAAGACAAAAACCACATGATTATTTCAATAGATGCAGAGAAGGCCTTCAACAAAATTCAAAAGCACTTTATGCTAAAAACTCTCAATAAACTAGGTATTGATGAACCATATCTCAAAACAATAAAATCTATTTACAACAGACCCACAGCCAATATCATACTGACTGGGTAAAAACTAGAAGCATTCTCTTTGAAATCTGGCACTAGACAAGGATGCCCTCTCTCACCAGTCCTATTCAATGTAGTATTTGAAGTTCTAGCCAGAGCAATCAAACAAGAAAAAGAAATAAAGGGTATTCAATTAGGAAAAGAAGAAGTCAAATTGTCCCTATTTGCAGATGATATGATCATATATTTAGAAGACCCCATCATCTCAGCCAAAAATCTCCTTAAGTTGACAAGCAACTTCAGCAAAGTCTTAGGATACAAAATCAATGTGCAGAAATTACAAGCATTCCTATACACCAACAAAATACAAACAGAGAGCCAAATCATGAGTGAACTGCCATTCACAATTGCTACAAAGAGAATAAAATACCTAGGAATACAACTAACAAAGGATGTAAATGACCTCTTCAAGGAGAACTACAAACCACTGCTCAACGAAATAAGAGAGGACATAAACAGATGGAAAAACATTCCATCTTCATCGTTAGGAAGAATCAATATTGTGAAAATGGCCATACTGCCCAAAGTAATTTATAGATTAAGTGCTATCCCCATCAAGCTACCATTGACCTTCTTCACAGAACTGGAAAAAAATCACCTTAAACTTCATACGGAACCAAAAGAGAGCCCACACAGCCAAGTCATTTCTAAGCAAAAAGAACAAAGCTGGAGGCATCAAGCTACCTGACTTCAAACTATACTACAAGGCTACAGTAATCAAAACAGCATGGTGCTGGTACCAAAACAGAGATATAGACCAATGGAACAGAACAGAGGCCTCAGAAACAATGCCACACATCTACAACCATCTGATCTTTGACAAACGTGATAAAAACAAGCAATGAGGAAAGGATTCCCTGTTTAATAAATGATGTTGGGAAACTGGCTAGCCATATGCAGGAAGCCAAAACTGAACCCCTTCCTTATACCTTATACAAAAATTAACTCCAGATGGAATAAGGGCATAAACATAAGAACTAACACCATAAAAATCCTAGAAGAAAACCTAGGCAACACCATTCAGGACATAGGCACAGGCAAGGACTTCATGACTAAAACACCAAAAGCAATGACAAAAGCCAAAATAAACAAATGGGATCCAATTAAACTCCAGAGCTTCTGCACAACAAAAGAAACAATCATTAGCATGAACCAGCAACCAATAGAACAGGAAAAATTTTTGCAATCTACCCACCTGACAAAGGGCTAATATCCAGAATCTACAAAGAACTAAAGCAGATTTACAAGAAAAAAACTAACAAACCCATTCAAAAGTAGGAGAAGGATATGAACAGACACTTTTCAAAAGAAGACATATATGAGGCCAACAAACATATGAAAAAATGCTCATCATCACTCATCATTAGAGAAATGCAAATCAAAACCACACTGAGATACCATCTCATGCCAGTTAGAATGGCATTCATTAAAAAATCTGGAGACAACAGATGCTGGAGAGGATGTGGAGAAATAGGAACACTCTTACACTGTTGGTGGGAGTGTAAATTAGTTCAACCATTGTGGAAGACAGTGTGGTGATTCCTCAAGGACCTCGAAATAGAAATTCCATTTGACCCAGCCATCCCATTACTGGGTATATATCCAAAGGATTATAAATCATTCTACTATAAGGACACATGCACATGAATGTTCATTGCAGCACTGTTTACAATAGCAAAGACTTGGAACCAACCCAAATGCCCATCGATGATAGACTGGACAAAGAAAATCTGCCATATATACTCCATGGGATACTATGCAGCCATAAAAAACGATGAGTTCCTGTCCTTTGTAGAGACATGGATCAATCTAGAAATCATCATTCTCAGCAAACAGACACATGAACAGGAAACCAAACACCACATGTTTTCACTCACAGGCAGGTGATGAACAATGAGACCACATGGACACAGGGAAGAGAACAGCACTTAGGTCAGGGGATGGGGAGGGGATGGGAGTGGAGGGGCAGTAGTGGAGCGGGTAGGATGGGAAGGGATAACACCAGGAGAAACACCTGATGTAGGTGATGGTGGGGTGAGGGGGATGGAGACAGCAAACCACCATGGCATGTATGTACATGTGCAACAATCCTGCAGGATGCAGGATGTGCACATGTACCCCAGAGCCCAAAGTACAATAAAAACAAATAAATAAATAATAAAATAAAACGCAACAAAAACAACAAAATGATAGTCATCATACCAGCATCCTCCCACCCCCTCATCCCCTCCCCCAAAAAAGGAGAAATTTGGGCACAAACACGCAGCAAAGAGAAACTCCATGTAAAATTCAGAACAGAGATGGGGTGATATGTCTACAAGTTAAGGAATGCAAAGATTGTCAGTAAACCACCAGAGGCCAAGAAGGCATGGAACAGATTCTTTCTCACAGCCCTTAGAAGGGACCAACCCTGATGAAACCTTGATCTCAGACTTCTTGGCTTTAGTACTGCGAGTCAATAAATTTCTGTTGTTAAAGCCACCCAGTGTGTGTTACTTCATTACGGCAGCCCTAGCAAACTAATACAGCTCCCCAATGAGTCATCCCTCCTATCTCCTTAGAGCAGTAAGTTTAGGAAAGTAAGTACTAGATTAGGCATCTCAAGTTCTGTCTTCTGAATCTAGTTTCATCAGTAACTAACTACAAAAACTTGGATATATTACCTAATCGTTCCAGACCTCAGTTTGTCTGTAAGATAATGGTACCATACAATCTGAAATCTAAAGTGCATAAACCGACACAGATTTCTTTCAGGAGAGCATTAGTAGGTTCATCTGTGTTTGTTATACAGAAATACAGGCTTAAAAAACAATGAGTTCATCAATGACTATGCATATTGCAAAAGTTCTTTACATTAAAGCTAAATTGAATACAACTTTTTTACTGATGGGGATTCTATTTCTTTTAAGTATGTTATTTATTGAAATTTAATTTACATGTATCTTTTCCAAGTATCTGTTACAGTGAATGAGATATGCTTATGGTAGTGAAATTTATTTCCATTACATTATAGTCAGTACTTGTTCTATAGAACTAGTAATAATGTGTCTATTCCCAAAAAATTTTCTATTAAACTCTTTGGCCATGGTTTCCCAGATGAATGGTGCTGGATAGTTTTAGAAAAAAAAAATAGTAAAAGGGGAAATGGTTTCCCTGAAAAAGTTTCCCCATGTGCAATCATCTTTAGCATATATGCCAATTTAATGCTTTAGTCTAAAAATAATTATAATCTGAGCTCAAGGGCATGGACTCAGTACTGACCCAGATATTCTAGGCTGTCTTCAAGATAGCTGGAAGTGGGCCACAACCTTTAACTGCTCTAGAGGTTAAATGATTAACAGAAGGATATCTAATTCAGCGTAATGAAGCTGTCACTGAAATGACCAGAAGGAAGACATTTCTCATGTCCGATCTTATAGTATCATTTGCTAAGTAGGCATACATATATGTGGAGTGGAGAGACTCATTATTTTCTATACAAGCTTGAAAACCAGGCTCCACTTTCAAGAAGCAGAAACCTCACTCACTGTGTGGAACTTTTCTTTCCTTTTGAAAACTCAGGTCTCTCCTTCAAGATATAGTAACAGGCATCTTATTATGTATATAATTATCTGATTAAAGTGAACTAGTATCCCTTTTTATCATAACTGCACATTAATAACTTCTTTCAAAGAAAAAAAATCTAAAAATTTAAGTGAGTAAAAGTAGGAAATGGCTTCCAAATGTAGAGGCAAATAAAGTCTTGCCTGCTTTCAAGTTGTAAGTGACTTGTGGGCTAAGGGCTGAATATATTTAGTTCAGGTAACCATTTCAGCTTGACTGATACAGTTGTTGTTTCAGTGCTTGGCCAAATAGCCTTTTATGTTGCAATCAAGCAGTATATACAAAATTGACAAGTAACAAAGAAAAGGAGCTTTCAGTCAACACGGACTAAAATCCATTATTGTGGTGTGTACACTGTGCAAGGGACCTGTAAACACATCTTCATTGATCCCACGGAAAGATAGAAACGTCTTTCCTTGTATGGCTCAATCAAGGCCTGTTTCACAAAGGTAAAGTGCAAACAATATCGAAGAAGCAGAAAGAGACTGACATTATAGTCAAACAGTAAATGACAGTTGGGCTCAGGAAACCTATCTATAACATTTCAAATTCCTGTCAGCTCAAATGAAATGCACAACCTCTCTATTGCAAACTCAGAAAGATCAGAACAACGGGGACTGTACATTCCTCTTATTGTCATCCCACTTTTACCAACTGACCAAATCAATAAGGAAAAAAAAAAATCTCATTTTACAGTTTTGCATTTTCATGGATATCTCAGTGGATAAGCCTCTGAAAAAGATCTCATCTGTGAAGGTCAAGAATTCATTCCTCCCTACCCCAGCCCCCACATTTAAGATCCACTGCCATTTATGTGAATGAATTTTGTTAATTATAAAATAGAAAGAAATTAACATGCTGTGTGAGTAGAACTGGGGTTTCCTGCCAATTTGAAATTTTATTAGAATTGCCTACTGCATCAATTCTAAACTTCCACTTTCATTTATGTTTAAATACTTGTAATTAGGAGAAGCTATTCGGGAGCTGTAGACACCAATAAATAGTTTGTATGGGTTTCTAAAAAGGTTGGCAGGATGGTCTGAAGCTCAGCAGAGTTTATAAACAGATTTATCTGTTATGTAAATCTCTATCCATAATCATTGTTTATCCATTATGGCTAATCAGCATTCCAAGAAGAGTAAAAGTGGAATCAGTCATGTCTTTAAAACAACTGCTCTTATACCTGCAGATTCCTTAAATTTTGCCATCAGCTGACTAGACATTTAATCATTTGTTCCTCCTTTTTTAAATGTCTAAAACAAATCAATACTGCACATTTAAAACAATGTTCTTATTTGGATTCAGAATAGGCACACAAGAAACAAACTGGATCACCCTTTTATATTACTTACTATCCTGCATCCCTCTTTTCCTCCTTTCCTTCCAAAACATAACATTCCAAAGGAAACAAAGACTCAGTTAGCTCAGGATGAGTATAGGTTATGCCTACATGCAGAAAACAGTCCTGACAGGATGCTTCAATGCCTGGGAATCTTGTGTAGGTAGTGTTAATGAGGTGCTAACACAGCTCATGGCATAATCTTTTGATGTAGGTTTATAATCAGTGTCCCAAGTAAAACTTCAGCATACGGCAATGCAAAATTCTATCTTCAGGACCCCAGGAAGAAGCTTATTAGAATTATACTAAACCCATTCAGGAATAAACTGAATCCTCACTCCAGTGCTCCACATGCTACCCCACACTTCAGGGAAGGTTTGAGGAGCTGATGTTCCCTTAATAAACAACACAATTATTGATCTCCTATTATGTGTTAAGCACCATGCTACCTGTGGTTAGCATGTGTTGGAAAACACCAGTAAGCACATTTGCACAAATTTAAGTTCCTTTCTGGAATATGGAAAAAATAATTTTTTCCAAACCTTGAAAGAATAAGGAATATACACATTCCAAAATTTACATACACTCAGCTGAAATTTGTGACAGAATTATAAAATATTGTATTCATTATATATTACATATTTATTATATATTTTTTCTTATTCCGATTTTTCTTTTTGAGAACTCAGGTCTTTCCTTCAAGAAGTAACATCTCTCTCTCTCTCTCTCTCTATATATATATATATGTTTGATCAAAGTGAGACTGGAACTACTGAAATCATTTCCTTGACTTGATTCTCTGCTAGATAAAAACTTTCCCAGCTTCTATTCTCCCTATTTGACTCTAACTTTAAAAATATAACTATCTATCCTCCAAGTCTCAGTGAAAATTCCATTTCCTCTATAGTCTCTTTCCTAATTCTTCATCCAGAAATGCTCTCTTCTTTATTGGATGACCCATCACAACCTATACATACCATACCTGTCACAGATCAATTCTATTTTGCCCCATGACTCTCTTCCCTACATAGCAGGAGCTTTATTTATTTATTTTGTATATGCCTTTACCCACAGCACTTAATAAGTTACCTTAAGCATAGTAGTCATATAGAAATACCTACTGATATGATTTGGATCTGTGTCCTCACCCAAATCTCATGTTCAATTTTAATTCTCAATGTTGGAGGTAGAGCCTGGTGAAAGGTGACTGAATCACAGGGGCAGTTCCTCATGGTTTAACATCAACCGCCTTGGTGCTGTCCTCATGATAGTGAGTTCTCATGAGATCTGGTTGTTAAAATGTGTGTGGCACCTCCCCAGCTCTCTCAATCCTGCTCCTGCCATATAAGATGTCTGCTTCCACTGTGCCTTTTCTCCTGAGTAAAAGCTCTCGAAGGATATCCCAGAAGCAGAAGCCACCATGTTTCCTGTACAGCCTGTGGAACCATGAGTCTGTTAAACCTGTTTTCTTTATAAATTACCCAGTCTCAGGTATTTCTTTATATTAATAAAAGAACAGCCTCATACAGAAAACTGGTATCAAGGATTAGGGCATAAGAAGTGGGGTATTGCTATTCAGAGACCTGAAAATGCAAAAGTGACTTGCAACTGCATAACAGACAGAGGTTAGAAGAGTTTGGGGGCCTCAATAGAAGACAGAAAGAAGCAGGGAAAATTTTGAACTTCCTAGAGACTTGTTGAATGATTGTTACCCACACATTGATAGTGATACAGGGAAGTCCAGGCTGATGAGGTCTCAGATGAAAATAAGGAACTTTGCGGAACTGGAGCAAAGGGCACTTTTGTTATGCCCTAGTAAAGAGCCAAGCTGCATTTTACTTCTGCTTTAGGGATCTGTGGAACTTGGAACTTGAGAGAGATGATTTACGATATCTGGCAGAAGAAATTCCTAGGCAGCAAAGTGTTCAAGATGTTGCCTGACTGTTTCTAACAGTCTATTCTCATATGCATGAGCAAGAAAAGATCTAAAATGGAAACATATGTAAAAGAAAAGCAGAGCATAAAAGTTTGGGAAATTTGCAGCCTAGCCATGTGATAGAAAAAAAAAGCCCATTTGCAGTAGAGAAATTCAAACCAGCTATAGAAATTTGCATAAGTAAAAAGGAGCCAAGTGCTAATAGCCAAGACAACAAAGAAAAGACCTTAAAGTGGTCTCAGAAATCTTTGTGGCAGCCCCTCCGATCACAGGCCTGGAGGCCTGGGAGGGAAGAATGGTTTCATGGCCAGGCCCAGGGCCTCACTGCCCTATAGCCTCAGAATGCCCCTCCCTACATCCTGGCCACTCCAGCTCTAGCAACGCTCAAAGGGGCCCAGGAACAGTTCAGGCTGCTGCTTCAGAGGTTGCAGGGTAGAAAAGCCTTGGTGGCTTCCACATCATATTAAGCTTGCAGATGCACAGAATGCAGGTATTGAGGCTTGGGAGCCTCCCCTGAGATTTCAGAAGAGATATAGAAAAACCTGAATGTCCAGGTAGAAGCCTGATGCAGAGACAGAGCCCTCACAGAGAACCTCTGCTAGGAAAGTCTGGAGGAGAAATTTGAGGTTGGAGCCTTCACACAAAGTCCCCACTAGGGCACTGCCTAGCAGAGCTGTGAGAAGACGGCCACTATCCTCCAGAACCTAGAATGGTCCATCAGCAGCTCACACCCTCAGCATGGAAAAGCTACAGGCACTCAACACCAGCCAATGACAAAAGCTGCAGGGGCTGAACCTTGCAAAGCTGCATAGGAAGAGCTGCCCAAGGCCTTGGGAGCCTACCCTTTATGCCAGTGTGCCCTGGAGATGAGACATGGAGTCAAAGAAGATTATTTTGGAGCTTTAAGATTTAATGACTACCCTGCTGGACTTCAGACTTGTGTGGAGCCTGTAGTCTCTTTCTTTTGGTTTATTTCTCGCTTTGGGAATGGGAGTACTTACCTAATGCCTATATTCCCAATGTATCTTGGAAAAAACTGTTTTTTCCACAGGTTCATAGGCAGAAGGGACTTGTATTGTCTCAGAGGAGACTCAGAACTCTAGAGTTTTGAGTTAATGCTGGAATGAGTTAAGGCTTTGGGGGACTGTTGGAAAGGGTGATGGTATTTTGCAATGTTAAAATAACATGAAATTTGGGGGACTAAGGGTGGAATAATATGGTTTGGATCTGTGTCCTCACCCAAATCTCATGTTCAACTGTAATCCTCAACATTGGAAGTGGGGGAGCCTAGGTGGAGGTGATTGAATCACAGGAGCAGTTTCTCATGGTTTAACACCATTGCCCTTGGAGCTGTTATCACCATAGTGAGTTCTAATGAGATTAGGTTGTTTAAAAGTGGGTGGCATCTCTTCCTACCTTAGTCCTGCTACTGCCATGCAAGACACCTGCTCCTGCTTTGAATTCCGCCTTAAGTAAAATCTCCCTGAGGCCTTCCTAGAAGAAGAAGCTTTCTTCCATGCTTTCTCTACAGCCTGTGGAACCAAGAGCCAATTAAACTTTTTTTTTCTTTATAAATTACCCAGTCTCAGGTGTTTCTTTATAGCAATGCAAGAATGGCCTAAGATACCTACTGAACTGAATCATGCATGTATAAATTAAACACTAGGCCAAAAAAAGAGAACTTCTCAATTTTAATGAAAGCTCCAAAGAGTTTTCTAAAAAAGGGGAAGAGGGGAATTTCCCTTAAAGTTTATATCAAAAATAGTAGTTCTATAAATAGAAAATAATTAGCAAAATCATCCTGATTTGTTATCAGGTTTTCTAACCAAATTCTAATTCTGAATAATCTAATTCTGAAAGAAACTAAGTTGAACACTGAAGCTTAAAATTATTCAGTGTCAATTATTTGTGATGGGTTTTATCATGGATAAAATATAAAGAACTCTTTATGGGAATTGTTTATATGTGCGTATGTCTCATGGTTAAGAATCCAGCTCCATTAAAACTGGTCCTGGAGAATGAGAAGAGTTTAATTTCCAAGTGAGCTAAATGTTCTTAATTTCAGAAACAGTAGGAATCCAGTAGCCAGAGACTATTTAAAGCCCCAAAATATAAGTCCTATTGTGTCATGTTTCTCCTCCCTTCATCCTAAATGAATCTCTTCACCAAATACTTTCTCATTTTTCTCTTACATTCCAACTCATGAGACGTGAACAGTATTCCAGGTCTGAAACACCAAGCTATTTGCTTCCCCTCAATTTATAACTATTTTAAAGTCCATACTTAAGGAGCTTGCTTCAATGAACTAGATGGTCCAACCACTAAAGATAATTTATGGTACCTATTTCCTGGACTAGTAATACTTAAGATCTAAGAATAAAGAGGATATAAAGAGGTGATGGGTTGGCTCACTCTTTCCAGTACATAGTAAAGTAGAGCAGGGACATGCACCGCTCTGTCATTAAGAAGACAGAGTATTCTGGTGTCATCCTGATGTTTCACTTAGAGATTTAGCTTCTCACAGCAATATTAAATTAATGAACACCAAATTCAAGGAACAATGGCTTATACATTTTTTTTGGCTTCTTTAGTTTTTTTCTTTTCCTTCTCAAACCTCCATGCCTTACATCATGCAGAGAAACAGCCCAAAATAATCTAAAACCTTGGCATTCAAGGTTTCAGAACAACCCCAAAGACCTATGACATGTAGAAATGTATAACTTTGCTAAAGAGTTGAGTGTAGGGAAGAACCTTTGGCCAGTGAGTAGTTCTTCCCATCCTATCAGCATCTTCCATCTTCTTTATATAGCTTGTTGTCTCCTCTAGTTATTTTGTAAGAATTTGTGGAATATACTTTATCCTATGTTCCTAAGCATGAATTTGAGAAATTAATCTATTACAAATTAGTGTTCACTTATTTGCATGCATAACAAATACTGAAATCTGCTATAATTTATAATCTGAGTGGAAATGACTGGTGGCCCTAAGCACCAGGATAACATATATTTTAGTGTCCCTTATGTTCTTGGAATAGAATGCCATGAGCAACATTCTCCATCTTTTCACCTATCTACTTCTGTGTCTGTAAATACCTCTTAGGCACAAGATCTTAAGCCCATTCCAGACAAACGTCTTCTCAGTTTCTACCAGCTTATTTTCCCTAGAGTTAAGA
The DNA here is from genome assembly GCA_963574635.1 of Cheracebus regulus. Taxonomy (NCBI): domain Eukaryota; kingdom Metazoa; phylum Chordata; class Mammalia; order Primates; family Pitheciidae; genus Cheracebus; species Cheracebus regulus. Next base: position 35,915 of record CAUYQU010058064.1, read on the forward strand.
GCTGCTTCCATTATTTCTCATATATTAACTTAATGATCTATCCCTTGAAAATTTTTAGAATGAGAGTATAGACTTTCAACTTCTAAACAAAATGGAGTAACAGGAAGTGGATTTACCCTCCCATCCAAAACGACAATCCAAGCAAATAAAATACATGAAACAATGGTTTTCAGGCATTGGATATCAGACAGAAAAGGACAAAGGAGCAAATACATAAAGAGCATTAAGATTTCCCATGTTTATTAATTGGAATCAATTTCTAGGCCAAGGCAGTGAGTGAGAAACCAGAACCACGTAAAACCTCATGTGCTGAGGAGACAGAGCGGAGAGTGTGGAAAGTCCAAAGTAGCTGGAGTGACCATGGCAGAGTACCAGAGACACAAAAGCTGCACAGACAGCATTTCAAATCTGCATAAGGTTTCCCTCACCTCTTCAGCTGAGTGCTGACTAGTGCATGATAGGAAAGAATCAATTATCCAAGACTAGAAGATCCCCCAAAAAGAAACTGAAGGAGCAATTCCCAAAGCTCACACACAAAGGTATTGACAAAAGTAGCCACCGATTAAAGGCTGTTCTGGTTAGGCTTTGAAAAGCTTAAAAGTGAACCTCAAGAAATTTAACTATTTTTAGTAATTTAACTGCCATAATAAAGCATATAACTATTTCTAGATACACAAAAATGTCTAGCGCCCAACAATGTAAAACTTACAATATCTGGCATTCAATCAAAGTTTACCAGGCACGCAAAGAAACATGAAAATATAACCCATAATCAGCTCATCAAAATCTGTCCAGAAGTGACTCAGACGCCAAAATTAGTAAACGATGACATTAAAAGAGTTTTTATAACTCTATTTCATATTTTTAGAAAGGTATAGAAAAGGATGAACATTTAAAGGAGACACATAGAAGAGCAAAATCAAACTTTTGGAAGTGAAAATAACATCTGAAATTTGAAACAAAAAATATAGTAAATGGAATTAACAATAGGTTAGACACTGCAGAAGAAAACAATTTAGTGAACTTGATGTATCAGAGTAAATACCATGTAAAAGAACACGCAGAAAAAAAAATAGGACTGAAAAATATTGAAGAGAGCCTGAGTGAGCTATGGAACAAGAAGTCCAATACACATGTAATTTAAGTCACCAAAGTAACTTCCAGGAAGTTGTTCTTCCTATTTAAATAAAGACCAACCAAAATCATTTCCTAGCTTTTTTAAGATTGTTTTCCCTATCACAGATTTTGATTATATCAAAACTCACACTAAATACAAGTCAGGGTCTGAGGAAAAATGTCTAGAGCAGTTGAGAGAGTGGCATAATGTTGAATTCTCTAAGAACACACAGGGCATATTAAATTTCAGAGTGGCCAGCCCCTGACCAGAGCAAGAACCGCCTTTCTTACTCTAGCCCTTCTGTTATACTTTCAGCACAACTCTAGCATCCTTGGGTATGGTTGTGATAAAACTTTATTGTCAAGGAGATTTAATCCCAATGTTACATAAATTCTGAATAAGCTGCAGTCTTGAAGGACATTTAAGAAGACTTGAGTCTTTTTTTCCCATCTTTTTTTAAGTCCTGGGACATATGTGCAGAATGTGAACGTTTGTTACATAGGTATACATGTGCCACGGTAGTTTGCTGCACCTATCAACCCATCATCTAGGTTTTAAGGCCCACATTAATTAGCTGTATGTTGTAATGCTCTCCCTCCCCTTCCACCCCACCCACTGACAGGTCCCGATGTGGGATGTTCCCCTCCCTGTGTCTACGGGTTCTCATTGTTCAACTCCGACTTATGAGTGAGAAGATGCGGTGTTTGGTTTTCCGTTCCTGTGTTAGTTTGCCAAAAATGATGGCTTTCCGCTTCATCCATGCCCTTCAAAGGACATGATTTCATCTCATTCTTCTTTTTTGTTTTTAGATTGAGTCTTTATTTTTAAAATTCTTTCAGGTAAACCAGGTTTAGATACTGCTTAAATCAGCACAGTAAATACACTTAAAATGATGTTCCACTAAGAACCAATGTTGTAAAATCAGAATTACAATCAAGAGGCAAATACACATCAGGATTTCAAAACGTTAAGATTAGTTTTAGTGTATGACGTGGTTGGGGGAAATCTGGGTAAATGCCAATACCTGGTTGTATTTAGACTAACAGGTGAATACAGTTAGGTGTACTCTAGCCACAGTGCCCTCCTCATCATTCATGAAGCATCGTATGCATGCTCCTACCTAAGTACCTTGCATGTGCTGCTGTCTCTGCCTGGGTCATTTGTTCCCTCATTTCACTCACGTGAGACTTCCTTCACTCTTCATTTTAAGAAAAAACCCTTCAAATGTCACGCCTCTTCCCAACCACCAAATAGTACCTAATGTCACTCTAGATGCACTTATGAAGCTCTATGCATGTTCACTGCCGTCATTTGTACCTGATATTACATCATATAGGCAGTTTATTTGTTATTCTAAAACAGGGATTGCTACACTAAGGCCCACAAGCCAAATCCAGAATTATGAATGTGGCTTTTGAAGGCTAAAATATTTATTGTCTGACCCTCTCAGAAAGTGTTTGCCAATCCCTACCCTAGAATGTGAATTCCACAGAGCAGGATCGTATCTGCTTTGTTTCCTATAGTAGGCTGAATTATTTCTGCCCAAAATCTACATGCTGAAGTCTTAACAGCACTACCCCTCAGAATGTGGCTGTATTTGGTGATAGGATCTTCAAAGAGCTAAGGTAAAGTCATAGGACAGGCCCTAATCCAATATGTTTGTGTCAGAAGAGGAAATTTGGACAGAAACACACACATGGAAGACCATGTGAAGACACAGGGATAAGACAATCATCTATAGGCCGAAGAGTGAGGTCTCAGAGGAAAGCAACACTGCACAAAGGAAACACACATCCTTTATTTTTGTATCAATAAAATTAGTTAAAATTAGGAATTGATTTTTCTCCAAAATAACATGGTTTCTCAAATGAATTTCACTGTTTTTCTATCAGAAAATCATTTTAGAATGGTAGACAACCCCTGCTTTATAAAACAGGTGAGATCTTATGACTCCTGAATTATTGTTGGTAGGCTGCTTTAGAGGAAATACATCTTATTTCAATTCATCATCATGTTACTGTAAAATACATATGAGCTGCCAATTTACAAAAATAACTAATTTTTTCTCACTTTCTAGTAAAGATGGAGAAAAAAAGCTATTAAGAGATAAGGATCTAAGTCTCTTTATATTCCACAGATTTAAATAAGTTGAAACAGATTCAAGTATAATTATGGCACATCATATTTCTACAATATCAGAACAAAATTTTATGACAAGAGTACACAGCAAACTATAGTTCTGTGCATTGTATTGTAGCACCAACATGACTCCTGAAGTTCACGAAATTCCCAGACTCATCTAAACCCTATGTGTGAGCTCCAAGCAGTGTCAGTTTGTTCTTGTAATCGCTACTCAACTAGAGAAATGCACAGTGAAAAGATCAGAGCTTCAAAACTAATTTGATGAATAGTTATGGAAACGATAATACAAAAGTATTTTTAAGAGTATTCAAATTTTTTAATTAAAAAAATGTGCCTCAAAGCACAAAAATAGGGAAAACTTACTCATTAACACTTGACTTGGTTAAAAGAAAGAGATGATCTAATTCTAAAATGGAGCCATTTGGGGTATACAGAAGTGAAAACACCACTCAACTGTGGCTTTTAATCAATCTCTGCTCTTCTTAAACTCTGTAGCATTCAAGAACCTAACACTTCAAAAACTCACAATAATCCAATTATGTTTGCTAGACTGTGGATTGTTCAAGGGCAAGAGCTCTGTGGCTTTTGTTTTCCTGTGTAATATTTATTTATCTTACTACTCTCTGCTCAAGCACAGAGCTGAGCACCACATATGCATTCAATAGATGGATGTCAGTTGCTCATGTTACTCTCACCTCAGGGAACCTCTAGCATCTTGATTCCCCATTTCTCTCTGTAACTATCAGCCATCTCCTGCCTTTACTTCTCTCTCTAAACTTTGGGCCCATGGTCTACTGCTTTGGCCACTCCCTTGCCATCTTCCTCAAATCTTCTGCCAAATGGATCCTTATTCCACTTGCTCGAAAAAGCTCCAAACCTGAGTCACTTCAAACATCACCACTCTGGCCTCCATTTAGACTACTCAATGCAGCCACCACAAAGCACAGCCAAATATGTCAATATTAACATTGGCTCTTCAACCTCGGCTGCGCCCTCACTGCTGCCTGCCACATTCCTTCATCAGCTTTCTCGCCAGTTATGTTATGCACAAAGACTATTTCAAACCTTTTCCACTTGCCTAAAATTAGTCTCACCACGGATCTCTTTCAGCCAAAGACCTCACCTCATACAGAAAACAGAAGTCCTTGAACTTTCTTTCAGCAAGCCTACATATGTGTCTGTGCCTCTCCCTATCATTCATTTGTTTCTTTCTGGAACAGTGAAAAAAGAGGTTGTCCCTTCACCTAATCTCTGAAACATCACTTTTCAGAAGTGACATCCGAAGAGACATGGCTCAGTTGATGATTCCCTCTTTATCACTTGTGTCTTCAGCCTCTCCCCCTCTAAAGGTGCCTCCCTGTCTGCACTTTAAACATGCTCAAGTCTCTCCAGATTTAGAAATTACTGTACCCTATTCCCCACATCACTTTGTGGCTACATTACTATATTTTATCGTCCTAGAAAATTTCTTGAAAGGATTGTTGCATGTGCTGATTTCACTTCCTACGTGCGCTTACTCAGCCCACCATACCATGAAAACTTCTCTTGCCAAGTTCACCAAGTTTGTGACTATTTGCAATTAATTCTGTGGACATGTTGGTCCATATCCTAGGTGACTTCTTGGCAGCATGTGGCATCGCTGACTGCTACTGTCCTTCACGAACTCTTCTTCAACTTGACTTTGATGACTTTGATCTCTTTAGTTTTCTTCCTCCTGCCACACCATAACTCTTTAAAAGTTTGTACTATACTGCACTATAAAACCCTTCTTCCTCTGACCATGATGTTTTTCAAGTTTTTATTTGTATTGGTTTCTTAAGGCTGCCATAACAAAGTACCACAAATCAGGTGTGTTGAAACAAGAGAATTTTATTCTCCCTTTTTTCTGAAGGCTGGAAGTCTAAGATCAAGCTTTTGGCTATGCCAGGCTCTGACTGATGGCTCTGGGCGAAGATCTTTCCTTGCCTCTTCCTAGCTCCTGGTGTCTTCAGTGCATCATTCTCATCTCTGCCTCCATAACCATTTCACAGCATTCCTATTGCTCTTTTGATAGAGTCCAAACCCCTCACCATGAATTTCATGTTCTCTCATGGTCAAGCCTCTGAGTTTCTTACCTTCAGTTCTCACACTCTATGCTTCTGCCATACTGAATGTCTTCCAGTTCTTCAAAAATACCATCTTTTCTCTCATTTCTTGGCCTCTCCACTGGTTGTTCTCTCTGCCTGAAATATTTGTTACTTCTCTTTTCATCTGGCCATCTCACACTCGTTCACCCTGTCTCAGTTAGATGTCACTTAATCTTTCCTGAACATCTGAGATTGAATTATTTATTTCTGCAGGGAGTGTTCATCGCACACTCTAATTTCCTGTGATCACCCTTACCATACTTTAACCATTTGTACTATACTGCACTACAAAACCCTTCATGATGCTTAGTACAATTAACTGAAGCCCTCAGCACTGTGCCTGGCAAATAGCGCATGCAGAGTATTTGTCACATGAAAAATGACATACATACTACATACAAGCTTCTGGGAAAATGAGTTGAGTTCAGAATGCTATATTCATAGACTAAGGTAGAGATCCTTAAAACTAAGTTACACAAATTTCTTATGAGTCATTGAATAAAGATAAATATGGAAAAATAGATGCTGGCATCCTTTAGCTCCAATAACTCCCACAGAATACTTATTGATTAAATTGAAATTTTAGAATAAAAATAATATCAAAGATATTTTTATAACCAGAAACAAAAGTTTATTCTAATATCAATGAATCCTAAATATGAAAAGGAGAAGCCTTTTATCTAGAGTCCAGCCTAATTTGAAAGCAAAAGAGAAACTGGAGATATTTCATAACTTCATATTTTCCTCACCATCATTTTTATTCTTTTTAACTAAGAAATATGTCCTCCCTGGTTTTTCATATCCCTTGACCCAATTACATTATCTACTTAGTCTAAATAGGAGAAACTAAGACAGAACATGGCAACTATGTTCAAGCAACTGAATTTTGTCTTTCCAGAATAAAGAACATATACCTCAGAGATATTGTGGGTTCAATTTCAGACAATGAGAATGAAGCAAATATCTTAAGAAAGCAAGTCACACAAACTTTATGGTTTCCCAGTACATGTAAAGTTATGTTTACACGATACTGTAGTCTATTAAGTGTGCAGTAGCATTATTATGTCTAAAATTAATACACATACTATAATTTTAAAAATATTTTATTGCTGAAAAAATGCTAACAATCATGTAAGCTATCAGCAAGTCATAATCTTTTTTGCTGGTGGTGGGTCTTACCTCACTATTAATGGCTGCTGACTGATCAAGGTAGTGGTTGCTGAAGGTCAGGGTGGTTGTGGCAATTTCTTAAAATAAGACAACAATGAAGTTGGCCACATAGACTGACTTTTTCTTTCATGAAACATTTTTTTTCTATAGCATGCCATGCTGTTTCATAGCATTTTGCCCAAAGCAGAACTTCTTTAAAAATGAGACTTAATCTTCTGAAACACTGTCACTGCTTTATCAACTAAGTCTATGGAATACTCTAAATTGTTTCTTGTCATTTCAACAATGTTCACAGCATCTTCACCAAGAGTAGATTTCATCTCAATAAACCACTTTCTCGGCTCATCCATTGGAAGCAACTCTTCAGCCATTCAAATTTTAACATGAGTGGAGGAATTCAGATACATTTTCAGGCTCCACTTCTAATTCTAGTTCTCTTTCTATTCCTACCCCATCTACATTTACTTTCTACACTGAAATCTTGAACTCCTCAAAGTCATTCATGAGAATTGAAATTTTGACCTCTTTCTATGAATCATAAGTTTGTTTTTCTGAGATGAAGTCTTGCTTTGTTACCTAAACTAGAGTGCAGTGGCATGATCGATCTTGGCTCACTGCCTGGGTTCAAGCAATTCTCCTGCCTCAGCCTCCCAAGTAGCTGGGACTACAGGCGTACCACCACACTTAGCTAACTTTTGTATTTTTTAGTAGAGATGAGGTTTCACCATGTTGGCCAGGGTGGTCTCAAACTCCTGACCTCGTGATCCGCCCACCTTGACCTCCCAAAGTGCTGGGATTACAGGTGTGAGTCACTGTACCCAGCCTGAATGTTAATAGCATCTAGAATGGTGAATTTTTTTAAGACTGTTCTCAGTTTACTGAGATCCATCAGATAAGAGGAATCACTATCTATCATAGCTACAGTGTTACAAAATATATTTCTTAAATAAAACATGAAAGTCAAAAATACTCCTTGATTCATAGGCTGCAGAATGGATTTTTTGTTAGCAGGCATGAAAATAACACTCATCTCCTAATACCTCTCCATCAGAGCTCTTAGATGACTAGGTGCATTGTCAATGAGCTGAGCAGTAATACTTTAAAGACAATCTTTTAAAAATATTCAGTAAACCATGCTGTAAACAAATCTGCTCTCCTCCAGGCTTTGTTGTTTCATTTGTAGAAAACAGGCAGACTAGATTTAGTGCAATTCTTATGGGCCTTAGGATCTCCAGAATAATAAATGAGTATTGGCTTTGACTTAAAGTCACCAGCTACATTCACCTCTAATGTGAGAGTCAGCTTGTCCTTTGAAGCTTCAAAGCTAGGCATTGACTTCTTCTTTCTAGCTATGAAAACCATATATGACATCTTATTCCAATATAAAGCTATTTCATCTACATTGAAAAAATCTGTTGTTTATTGTAGGCACTTCATCAGTGATCTTAGCTAAATCTTCCGGATAATTTGCTACAGCTTCTCCATCAGCACTTGCTGCTTTGCCTTGCCCTTTGATGCTATGGAGATGGACTTTCTTTAAACCTCATGAACAAGCCTCTGCTAGCTTCCAACTTTACTTCTGCAGCTTCCTCACCTCTCTCAGCCCTCACAGAATTTAAGAGTTAGGGACTTGCTCTGTATTAGGCCTTGGCTTAAGGAAATTCTGTGGCTAGTTTGATCTATTCAGACCACTAAACTTTCTCCATATCAGCAATAAGGTTGTTTTGCTTCCTTATCATTTATGTGTTCACTGGAATAGAACTTCCAATTTCCTTCCAGAACATTTTCGTTGCATTCGTAACTTGGTAAACTGGTAAAAGAGTCCCAGCTTTTGGCCTCTCAGCTTTCAACATGCTTTCCTTACTAAGCCGCATCATTTCTGGCTTTTGGTTTAAAATGAGAGACCTGCTACTCTTCCTTTTACTTAAACATTTAAAGCCATTATAGGGTTATTAATTGCCCTAATTTCAATATTGTTGTGTCTCAGCTAGTAGGGAGGCTTGAGGAGAGGGGTAGAGATGGGAAAACAGCCAGTCAGTAAAGCAGGGAGAACACATAGAACGTTGATCAACTAAGTTTCCCATCTAATATGGGCACGGTTAGTAATGCCCCAAAACAATTAAATTAGTAACATCCAAGATCACTGATCACAGGTCACCATACAAATATAATAACAATGAAAAAGTTGGAAATACTGCCATAATGTGACACAGAGGCATGAAGTGAGCACATGCTGTTGGAAAAACACCCCTAAGAGACTTGCTCCATGCAAGGTTGCCACAAACATTTAATTTGTAAAGAATGCAATATCTGCAAAGTGCAATAAAATGAGCTATTCCTGTATTTATCCTTTGTTGTTTCATAGAGTAGAACATGGACCAAAGAATGGAATTTTTTAAGGGGTCAGATTTTTATTCAACAGAGAGTTTAGAATAACCATTTCACAGGCTAAATCATGTAAATTCCACATCAAAGAGAAGCTGCATGTGATAAAGGAATACCAATAACAATAGGTATGGTAAACAAAATAGACCACTAGCCAGATTAATAAAAAAGAAAAGAGAGAAGAATCAAATACATGCAATAAAAATTGATAAAGGGGTTATCACCACCGATTCCACAGAAATAAAAACTACCATCAGAGACTATTACAAACAACTGTATACACATAAACCAGTAAACATGGAAAAAATGGATACATTCCTGGACACTTGCACACTCCCAAGACTAAACCAGGAAGAAGCTGAAACCCTGAACACACCAATAACAAAGGCTGAAGTTGAGGCAGTAATTAATAGCCTACCAACCAAAAAAAGTCCAGATCCAGATGGGTACACAGCTGAATTCTACCAGATGTACAAAGAGGAGCTGGGACTACTTCTCCTGAAATTATATCAAACAATCCAAAAAGAAGGAATCTTTCCCAAATCGTTTTATAAGACTAAAATCATTCTAATACCAAAACCTGGCAGAGACTTTCAGGCCAATACCCATGATGAACACTGAAACAAAAATTTTCAGTAAAATACCGTCAAACTGATTGCAACTGCACATCAAAAAGCTTATCTATCACGATCAAGTAGGCTTCATCCCAGGGATGCAGGGCTGGTACAACATACTCAAGGCAATAAATGTAATTCACCACATAAACAGAACCAAGGACAAAAACCACATGATTATCTCAATATATGCAGAGAAGGCCTTCGACAAAATTCAACAGCCCTTTATGCTAAAAATTCTCAATAAACTAGGTATTGATGGAACCTACCACAAAATAATAAAAGCTATATATGACAAACCTAGAGCCACTATCATACTGACTAGGCAAAGGCTGGAAGAATTTCTTTTGAAATCAGCACTAGACAAGGATGCCTTCTCTCACCACTCCTATTTAATATAGTATTAGAAGTTCTAGCCAGAGCAATCAGGCAAGAAAAAGAAATAAAGGGTATTCAATTAGGAAAGAAGGAAGTCAAACTGTCTCTATTTGCAGATGACATGATTGTATATCTAGAAGACCCCATTGTCACAGCCCAAAATCTTCTCAAACTGATAAGCAACTTCAGCAAAGTCTCAGCATATAAAATCAATGTACAGAAATCACAAGCATTCTTATACACCAATAACAGACTTAAGGAGAGCCAAATCAAGAATGAACTGCCATTCACGATTGCTACAAAGAGAATAAAATACCTAGAAATACAACTAACAAAGGATATAAAGGACCTCTTCAAGGAGAACTACAAACCACTGCTCAAGAAAATAAGAGGACACAAACAGATGGAAAAACATTCTGTGCTCATGGTTAGGAAGAATCAATATCAAGAAAATGGCCATACTGCCTAGAGTAATTTATAGATTCAATGCTATCCCCATCAAGCTACCTATGACCTTCTTCACAGAACTGAAAAAAAAAAACCTTAAACTTCATATGGAACCAAAAGAGAGCCCACATAGCCAAGTCATTTCTAAGCAAAAAGAACAAAGCTGGAGGCATCAAGCTACCTGACTTCAAACTATACTACAAGGCTACAGTAATCAAATCAGCATATTACTGGTACCAAAACAGAGATATAACCAATAGAACAGAACAGAGGCCTCGGAGGCAACACCACACATCTACAACCATCTGATCTTTGACAAACCTGACAAAAACAAGCAATGGGAAAGGAGTCCCTGTTTAATAAATGGTGTTGAGAAAACGGGCTGGCCATGTACAGAAAGCAGAAACTGGACCCCTTCCTGACACCTTACACTAAAATTAACTCCAGATGGATTAAAGACTTAAACCTAAGGCCTAACACCATAAAAACCCTAGAAGAAAACCTAGGCAAAATCATTCAGGACATAAGCATAGGCAAGGACTTCATGACTAAAACACCAAAAGCATTGGCAACAAAAGCCAAAATAGACAAATGGGACCTAATTAAACTCCAGAGTTTCTGTACAGCAAAAGAAACAATCATTAGAGGGAATTGACAACCAACACAATGGGAAAAAATTTTTGCAATCTACCCAACTGACAAAGGGCTAATATGCAGAATCTACAAAGAACTAAAACACATTTACAAGAAAACAAACCAACCAACCCATTCAAAAGTGGGCAAAGGACATGAACAGACACTTCTCAAAAGAAGACATTATGAGGCCAACAAACATATGAAAAAATGCTCATCATCACTGGTCATTAGAGAAATGCAAATCAAAACTACACTGAGATACCAGTTAGAATGGTGATCATTAAAAAGTCTGGATATAACAGATGCTGGAGAGGATGTGGAGAAACAGGAACTCTTTTACACTGTTGGTGGGAGTGTAAATTAGTTCAATCATTGTGGAAGACAGTGTGGCCATTCCTCAAGGACCTAGAAATAGAAATTCCATTTGACCCAGCAATCCCATTACAGGGTATATATCCAAAGGATTATAAATCATTCTATTATAAAGACACATGCACAAGAATGTTCACTGCAGCACTGTTTACAGTAGCAAAGACCTAGAACCAACCCAAATGCCCAACAATGATAGACTGGACAAGGAAAATGTGGCACATATACACCATGAGATACTATACAGCCATAAAAATTGATGAGTTAGTGTCCTTTTTAGGGATATGGATGAATCTGGAAACCATAATTCTCAGCAAACGGACAGAAGAACAGAAAATCAAACACCACATGTTCTCACTCACAGGCAGCTGTTCAACAATGAGAACACATGGACACAGGGAGGGGAGCATCACACACTGGGGTCTGCTTGAGGGGAATAGGGGAGGGAGAGCAGGAGGTAGGGAGTTTGGGGAGGGATAACAGGGGGAGAAATGCCAGATATAGGTAACAGGCGGATGGAGGCAGCAAACCACATTGCCATATATGTACCTATGCAACAATCATGCATGTTCTGCACATGTACCCCAGAACCTAAAGTACAATATATATATTAAAAAAAAAAAAAAAGCAAAAGATTTATAAAAGAAAGCATAAGCCCTGCAGGGGAGAAAAGGCAAAAACAACAAAATTTGGAAGCCACAATACAATAGTTATGTGTGAAAACTGACTTAATGTTTAAGCGAAAGCTGAAACCTAAGCCAACAGTCGGGGAGACCCAGAAGCATGTGATTTGTGCTGGCTCCAGAATGAGGAGATACAGGCACCTCTGCAAGTGGAAGTGAAGAGGAAATGAAGACAGAAAGGTTCTTTTCTTTGTGAAGACCATTCAAAAAATCATCAGATCCTCTCTCTAAACCACAGAGCCAATGATGCCCATCCCAACACCCAACTTCACTCTCTGGAGAGAATGAACCAAAGAAGCTGAGCTGGGGGACACCAAATGCAGCTGAGCTGAGTGTGGATCACAAAACAGGGAGGCTCAAGAAAGCCTGCACATTGAGCAGTGACACCCACGGGACCCCTTTTTTCACTTTGCAAGCCAGAATCAGGCAGGGAGGTTTACACCCACCAGGTGGGAGATCAGCTTCCGAAGCTCAACAGAAAAGACCTGAAGATTCTGACAGTCAGAAACACCATCTCCCCCAACAAAATGGTCCAGAAGACCACTCTACATTGAAGCCCACCAGTCGACAAGCTCTACCCAGGCTTGGGCTCAACATGAGTTTTAATAGTATTGGGAGGTGGTACCTTTAAGAGGTGATTAGGTTATTAAAATTGATTAGTGAGACTGGATTAGTTCCCATGGGAATGGATACGTTCTTGAGAGAGGGGGCTGTCATGAAGTGGGTCAGCCTTCTTGACCCTTCCTTTCTTTCTGCACACATTCAATTCTCCTTTCACTTCTCTGCCATGCCATGTTGCTGCACGAGGCCCTCAGCAGAAGCCAACCAGGGTGGCCACCCAAACTTGAACTTCCCAGCCTACAGAACCATGAGCTAAATAAGCTTCTTTCCTTTATAAATTACCCACTTACAGGTATTTTGTTATAACAACAGAAAACAGACTAAGACACCAACAATTATGATAAAATTAAGAATATGAGGAAAGGAAAAGTGTGTGTATCTAAGTACACGTGTGTGTGTGTGTGTGTGTGTGTGTGTGTGTGTGTGTGTGTTTGGTGACAGAGTATATAGGTTGAGTATCTGTAATCCATAATTTGAAATGCTCCAAAATTTGAAACTTTTTCAGTATCAACATGATGCTCAAAAGAATGCTCATTGGAACATTTTGAATTTCAGATTAGGGATGTGAAACTAGCAAGTATAATACAAATATTTTTTTTTTTTTGGAACGCTTCACGAATTTGCGTGTCATCCTTGCGCAGGGGCCATGCTAATCTTCTCTGTATCGTTCCAATTTTAGTATATGTGCTGCCGAAGCGAGCACGTATAATACAAATATTTTAAAAAAAATTCCAAATTCAAAACACCTCTGGTCACATAGTATTTCAGATAAGAGATACTCAGTCTATATTATCATCATCTAAGTAAGAAGTTAATAGTTATAGTACTATCTAAAAGCGAAACACAGAAAACAGAGAGTAGAAAGCATGCTATTAAGACAAATGGAAGAAACAGCTAACGGAATAAAAATCAGTTGCCTCTAGGGAATAGGGAGTGGGAAAATAATAAGGAACTAAGCCTTTGTAGAACACTTGACACTTTATAACTCTGATTTTCAAACTTTCTTTGTACTACCTCGTGATTTTACCTATGCCTTGCCCTTTAGAAAATCAGACTGACAATAATCTATTTTTTATAAAAAACTTTAAAATCACAACTTTTAGCAGATTCCATCACATCACTTGATGATGAAAATTGATGTATTTACTTCTATTTGTGCACTGAAACATAAACAGAGTCTTCCTTGCGTAGTATCTTCGTAAAAAATACATATATTTTCTGCCTTACAAAATTTACCCAACTTTCATTCAGAGTCTATTAAAGAAGAAAGTCGCATTAATAGGAGAGGAAATTACACTGGGCAAGTATAACAACACATACAGTTCGGATCGAATGCTTATAAACCACCCCACTAACTGAATATAAATTTCAGAAGTTTAAAAAGACAAGAGCAAACAGTGGTACCTGCACATTATATGGAGACAAGTCAAGATTTTCTCCATTCATTCAACCATCACTAATTGAGGGCAGACTATATATTATGGGCTGTGTTAGACATTGAAACTGTAACAAAACAAGACCCACGCACTGCTCCTGAAGAATAGCATTCGATATGGGAAAAAAGACTTGAAAGCAAATCATTAACAGTGATTTCCCATTTTGCTCTGTTTATGTTGGTTTTTCTTGAATCTTTCATATTGAAAACACATTCATCTATTCCCTAAGTTGTAAAAAAAAAAACAAAAAACAAAAAAAAACAAAGAAACTCTTAAAGGATTACATGGGCTCTAACAGATGTGTGCAAAGGATGGAAAGAAAAGTATTAAGTCAGCAATGGAGAAACAGCAATTAATCTGGGGGCAGGAAGAGCAGTCCCAGAAAAGCTTCAAAGAATAAATGACATTAGGTTGCTTCTTGAAAGATAGGAGAATAAAATTTTGCTAAGTATACTATGTTAAGCTTCAAGGCCAGGGACAAAGAAAACAAATAATTGGGTCCTAAAGGTTATAAGACTCAGTAAGTTACACTGTTATGGATATAAAAATATAACTCACTGCCACCTCGCCATCCTGCTGAGGCAAAATAAGACATCAATCTAACAGAACTGATTAGTTGCTTCCTACCTGTGCCCAGCCTGCTGCCTCTGGCTTATCTGGCTTATATTTGTTCCTGAATTTGGTATCTCAAGGTGAAAAATACTTCATAAAGACAAATCCATGTTAAGAGTATATTTTGGGACAGATTTGTATTTACTGGGGATTAAATAACCTGGTAGAAATCATGCCTAAAGACAGGAATGTTTCAAGCTAAAGAACTGTTAACAAAAGTATCACTGAACTACCTTCTAAGGAAACTGTCTCCGTAGCAAGAAAACGTGGTAAAAACTCTTGAGAAAATGCTAACCCTAGGGCTATTGACTAATTTTGCTCTCATTTTGACATTGTTAAACTATGCCATTTAACAATGACTCGGCCCCCCAACCCAATATATCAAATTATGAACAAGGAGAAGTTCAAAGTAAATAATTCCAGCACACCCATGATCATTACCCTGTAATGGAACTGTCCAAGTGATGAAGCCCTAAAAGCATCTTGGGGTGGCACATTTTGTGGTCTGGTTTAGTTTCGTACAATGGGTCTCAAACCACAGCCTGCCTCTGCATAACCGGGAAGGCTTATTAAAATAGGGACTGCTGGCCCCACCTCCAGTTTTTGATTCAGTACATCTGGGGTAGCAGTTTGAGGATTTGCATTTCTAACAAGGTCTCAGATGACACTTGTGTCGCCAGCCCAGAGATCATATTCTGTAAACTGTCAGAATAGTCATTTCCATATATAAAATGAAACTTAGTATACTAAGTTTAACTGTAACTGTCAGTAATTTAAATAGGAATTAAATAGCATCATTAGTGAAATTACTGTGAACTCACTTGGAATCCATTTTGGTCACCTTCTTGGTGAAAAATTCATCTACACCTTCATCCACTCTCCCCATGAGACCGTTCTGTTCACCATCTTGGGAGACTATGTTGGCAGCACAGACCTGCAAAACAAACAGATGTAATGTTAATTCACGTGCACCGTAACTTTGCAAACATTTATTACTAGCTTTAAGACACTGTGATAAGGGCTATGGGAGGGACAAGGCTCACTAAAATAGGGACCACGTAATCTACAGGAATAGAAGCCATGTGTACAATCATAACACAGACAGGAAGAAACAAAAGTGAGGGATGCACTATAAACACCATGCCTTGTGGAGGACTCATGCTCACTGGTGCATCAGAGGCTTGGACCTAACAGATACGAAGAGTCGAGTGTTTCTAAAGGCAGAGAAAGGCACTGCAGGCACGTGGTGAGGTGAAAGGGAATAATATGTGGAGAAATGAAACACGCAGTGACTTCTGAGAGTGGTGATAACCCCTGGGGCCTGAGGTGTGTGGGTGCGGCTAAGAATGGAGCATAGCTCATACTGGCTTCCTTAACCCTCTCCCCAGCCTACTTTCTTTCTTGCTGGAAGAGCCCTAAGGTCAGATTATGGATAACGATTTGCTTAAGCCGAATACTACAATCCCATCCTCTTGCCTGTGATTGACAGGCATGGGAGTGGGATATAATCCTGGTCTGTGAGATACAAGGGGGGCAGGTACTGTCAAGAGGAGAGAATGTGTTTTTCCACAGTTATGCGTGGGAGATGTGGTGTCTGAGCTGCAGCAAGCCACTGCTGTTTACCAAATGGGGAGGCCGAAGGATAAAGGGGCAAACTCACCTTGACAATCACAAAGCAGAAAGGGGAATCACCTGTGTGCCCGTGCTCTTTTGCTGAATAAGCCAGGCCTGGATCCTGAGGCCTCAGGATTTTTTGTTAGGTGAGAAGACAAATATTTCTCATTGTTTAAGTCACTTTTGAGTGAGTATTGAGTATTTCATAAATATCCAGGTGAATACTTTCCAACTAATAATATTAAAACCCCTAAGGAACAGCCTTGAGCCTTATGCTAAGGAGGATGGAATTGACTCCTTAGATGACAGGGAACCGCCAACATAGCAGCATGGCCCACCCTGAACTGTGGGAAGGTAATTCTGGGGTAGCAAGAAGGACCAATTGGAGATATAAGAGAATGTAAGTAGGAACACCTGTTCAGGAGCTCAAATCAAAGACTCCTGTAGTAACTTAAACTAATATGGGGTGAGGAGGGACTAATGAAGTGGAAAACTGAGAATGGAAAGAAAAGAGCTGCCCAAGATACCGTCAAAGTTTCTAGGCCGGGTAAATGGGAACATGGTTCTGGGGAACACGTTACTAAGATAGTATCTAGGGAAAATGATGTGTTGTATCTTCCTGAGTCTTTGAGGTACTGTGGGCAATCCAGAAGCACGTGTCCAGCAGGCAGCCAAAAACTCAGACCTTATGAGAGAGGCTGGTGAGAAGCTATCATAAAGCTATATCAAGTCAGCATGTCTCTTTGAAAGGCCAACTCACAGCAGGCTTAGTCAGATGCTTGATTTGTGTCTGCAATATAGATTACTATTTCACAGATAGGTTGTGGACAGCTGAGAAAGAGCATGCATCTTGCCCATGCTGTTGGATACAAGGACGAATTCTTGGGAGCTTGGGATACCTGGTCTAGATGTCTCACCAGAGAGCAGTGGGAAAGGTGTTTGCTGTAATCCTGATTTGCAAGTCTCAAGGTGCCTAGGGGGAACATGGCTTATGTCTGTATGGATATTGTTTAAAGAAAAAAACCCCTTGAACAATCATCCACTTCATTCATCGGGAACCTCTCATTATGAAAATGAACTGCGCGTCTGAGCTCATGTTTGTGACATGCTGAAAAGTGAGGGGACAGCAGGTAGTAGACAAAGAACCCTACGAAATAAGAACTATACCTCTTATCTGAATGGTGCTTTACACTGGAGCAAGGTTTTCCTATGCGTTACAAAAGAGCAGACAATCAGCAAAGTTCTATAATTCTGTTATGCAGAGAAAAAAGCTCACTGAATAACTTCTATTTTGATTACAAAAGATAAGGTAGTACAGAACTTGCTTGTGTTATACTATTTTTCTCTTTTGGAAAAGAACGCAGGATAGAATCTCTATAGCAGTAATGCCCCTTAAGTTAATATAGTGCTTGACAGTTTACATGTGTTTTACACAGGATTTTGTCATCCTTATGTCTACCCTTTAAACTGAAGGAGGTAGTACTATTCTACTTTTTGGTCAGTCACAGGTCCAACAGTGGCTCGGAAGGTGACGGGCACCCACACCTGTCACCTGACTGACAATGAAGATGTGATCCCAGGACATACAGTCCTACACAGGGCTTCCTTCCAGCTTCCCCCTAATGTCTCCTCTTTCCATTTCAGAAAAAAACCAAGTTAAGTTTTACTCATATAATTTCTCCCCTCAGGAAAAATTTCTCTTTTCCTGCTTGGAGACAGAATTCACAGCCAGCACAAAAGGTTCTCGGGGGATGTGGGGTACCTCAATGGGTTTCAGAGACAGACACACAGAGCTGAACAGAACAGTCTGCTTCCTTGCAGGACAGGCCAGCTTTTCGGGCTGGACTGGCCCCTACAGATCCTGCAGTCCAACCCTGTCATTCTAAAGATGAAGAGACAGGTTAAGAGAAGTCCAGTATCACTGAGAGATGGTCCATGAGACACGGTTTAAAACGCATCTGTTCAAATAGGAAGCAGGAGGTGGTATCAGCCTATGTGAAGAGCAGTAGAGAAACTGAAGACTGAATTGAAATGTAGTTTGCAAAAGAGTTCGAGGCCAAATGCACATGCTGTTTCAGCTCCTTTTCTAACAAAAGCCAAGGATAGGATAAACAGTCATCAGAAGTTCTCAAAATCCCATTTGCTTTTGGTCTTTTCTGTCAAAGAGAATACATCTGAGACTGAAAAGGGTAGCACAGCTGCCGGAAAGGAAGGGAGCAGAAACCTCAGCCCTGAGCCTGTGGGTAGAACCCACTGCCTTTGCACTCAGACAAAGGGTTTTACAAATAAAATCAGGAATTGCTGTTGTTATATTTGATAAAGAAGGTGGATTTTGCACCTCCAGTGTGTAAGTGCTAAAAGGAAAACTTATGAATGCTGAGAAAATAAGCTGGTGATCATGAAGACTACAGGTAATTCAGACCACCCTCTGTTTTTCCTCGGCCAGGATTATTACAGTGAATACACCAGGGGAAGATGGTCGGTGGTGTGCCTCGATTGTGACGCAGCAGCTGCCAAATCTCTCATAGGCTGGATGGAGAGGGAGGGGCAGGAAGTAAGGATGATTAGGGGTATTGTAACTCTCTGAACAAATATAACAAAGAGTGCTGATTGGTGAACTGAATAATCATGGAATCTTATGTGCATACATTAGAACGTAAAAAACATGGAAAATTAATTCGCTAAGCAATCAAGAAATAAGGAGCCCAAAGAAAGTGAAATGAAGAAAATACAATAAAATTTAAAAATTAATAAACTTGAGAGGATTGATAAGACTAACAGTTGACTCTTAGAAGACTAATAAAAGAGATAATTACAACATTAAGAGAAAAGGCATTAAAAATATATTAAAATGAAAAAGGGGACATAGCTGTAAGAGATTAAAGCTATTGATATAAGAAATTAAAAGCTTAAAGGAATTCTATAAACAACTAAATGAACAATTAGACTAAATGGAAGATATCTTAAAAATACATAAATCATAAAAATAATCTTAAGAAGAATTAGGTAACCGGAACAGATCTATGACAAAAGAAATCAAATCCCAAGTAAAACATCTACATACAAGTATCACACGCACACAAGCATACTGACAACACTTAGGGTGCAGACAGCATCCCAGGAGAGGAATAGAGAATCTTTTTTTTTTTTTTTTTTAAGATGGGGTTTTACCACGATGGCCAAGCTGGTCTTGAACTCCTGACCTCAGGTGATCCACCCACCTCGGCCTCCCAAAGTGCTAGGATTACAGGTGTGAGCCACCGCGCCCAGCCGACAATCTCTATCATATGTAAACTGTTTCAGAGAACAGGAAAGAGGAAAGAGCTTCCCAATCAATTTTATGAAGATAGTATAACTCTGAAACTCAACTACATGGATGGTTTAGACAAGAAAAATAAACATGTTAAGTCTCCCTCATTTATGCATATAGATGCAAAAATTCTCATAAAATAGTAGCAAACAAAGCCTAGCAGTGTATTAAAACAAAGCAAACAAAATAATAATTAAAAGTGTTATAACACTAGAAATGTTAATGTGATTCACCAAAGTTTCACATTAAAAAAGAAAAATTATCAGGCTCAACAAATATTGAAAAAAATAATCAAATTTAACAACCATTCATTCCAAAACAAAATTAGCAAAATGGAAGAAAACTCTCTCAACTGAATAAATAACAGCAGAAACTTCTTTGTGTCTAGTTACTATCTATTCTCTCTTGTTTACCCAATAACAAAATCCTGACTTATGTGGAGTATCAATGTGGACCAACTGGCTACCTATCTTCCTAGATTATCTTGTAGCTAGGGATGGACATATGGTTCATTTCTGGCCAATAATATGCAACTGGAGGTATACTAGGACTTTTGGGTAGTTTAGATTCCCTGCTGCATGCACCCTCTTTAACTCTGTCTGAAATACTTATATAAAAACCGATTATAGGCCTTGCCTGAGAATAAGATCAATACCAGTCACCTGGATGATACAGCCATTTTAAACGTGAATGCAACCTGTGGTTGAATAAAGTACTACTTATTTAAAAGTACTACTCTACTTAAAAGAAGAGAAGCAATGGGCTGGGTGTGGTGACTCGCACCTGTAATTCCAGTACTTTGGGAGGCTGAGGCAGGCGGATCGTGTGAGCTCAGGAGTTCAAGACCAGCCTGGGCAACATGGCAAAACCCTGTCTCTACAAAAAAAATACAAAAATTAGCTGGGCATGGTAGTGCACACCTGTAATCTCAGCTACTTGGGAGACTGAGGTGGGAGGATCACTTGGGCCTGGGAGGAGGAGGTGGCAGTGAAGTGAGCCTGGGTGACAGAACGAGATCCTGTGTCAAAAATAAATAAATAAATAAACAAATAGAAAGAAGCAATATGGCTGATCTTACTAAAGTACTCTATTTTGTCTTCGGTGCCACACTGCAATTTATTCAGAACAGAGTAATAAGACTTGTAAATGGATTCTAGACAGTTTCATCTAAAGAACATCGAAGGAGCTGAAGAATTAAGATTTGACCTACAAAAATTGTTGTTTACTAAGTAGAATAGACTTAGATACCATGTGCTACCCCAGAAGACAGATACAAGACGGCTAAATTAAAGAATTTAAGAAACACAAAAAATAATTTGCTAATAATTCGAGCTTTAAGAAAATGGCAGCCTTAGAGAAAGAAGTCATTATAGATGGAATGGCCAATCAATGGCTGTGTAGGGGTTTTTAAGCACCTGATGAGGGACTGCACAAGATGACTTCAAAATCCTTTTCAGCCTTATGATGCCACAATTGAATGCATACAGGAGAAAACCTATTACCCAGGATATAGTCCATTTTAATTTGAGTTGGTTTGTTTCATCACTGAGCCAGCTAGTGTGGGGCTAAGCCCTATGGCAAGAATATAAGGCAAACTGACTGATACAGACATGTCAGCAAAGTGAAGCCACTGCCTGGTCTAATATATCAGAGAAGGATCATGGGCAAATCAGTAATCTGCCCTGGCTTTCATATACCCTTGAATATTGAGTAGATAATCTTTAAAATTCCTTCCACTAGGAGATTATTCTAGTTAGTGGTAGAGTCAGCACTATATCCCAGTTCAGTGTTCTTTCCACTCTCCTATGCAAATTTTTCAATAATTTTTCTTTAATGGAATATTTTTCACCTGTAGTTACGTTAGGAAACAGGAGAAAGAAGTAATAGGTAACTGGCAGTGGATGAGCATAAGCACACCTCCATCCCTGTTGGGTGTCGTGGTAGAATGCTCACCTGCAGTTAGGTGGCCACGTGGCCAAGTTCTGGAAAGTGGTATTCAGATGAGTGTGAAGCTCATCCTTCAGACCTGGCCCAGAAAACCTCAGGGGTATAAGCCTTCAGGCTTTATGTCATCCTCCAGCTGAATGGCTATGACTTGAAGGATCAAAAAGGAGGACAGAGCCACAAAGTAAAAGTAGCCTGTATCCCTGAC
Organism: Cheracebus regulus; assembly: GCA_963574635.1. Classification (NCBI taxonomy): domain Eukaryota; kingdom Metazoa; phylum Chordata; class Mammalia; order Primates; family Pitheciidae; genus Cheracebus; species Cheracebus regulus. The sequence continues at coordinate 57,727 of CAUYQU010058064.1, forward strand.
AACTGTAGGGTCCCCCTGATCAGAAATAACCACAATGCACTATGACATGAACAAGAACTAAACTCCAAAATATCAGAGATTTAACATAGCAAAAGTTTATCTCATATAGTAGCTAGTGTTACCCCACCTAATACAGCTGTCCTTCAGTATCTGAGGGGGACTGGTTCCAGGACCCTGAGGATACCAAAATCCATAGATGGTCAAGTCCCTGCTATAAAATGGCATAGTATTTGCATATCACCTACAAACATCCTCCTGTGTGCTTTCAATCATCTCTAGATTACTTATAATACCTAATACAATGTAAATGCTATCTAAATAATTGTTAAATTGTATTTTAAAATTTGTATAATTTTTTACTGTTGTGGTTTTATTGCCTTTTAAAGAAATATTTTCAATCCAGAGGTGGTTGAATGCTGAAATGCAGAATGTGTGGATATGGAGCATGTCTCAACCTCATCAATCAGTTCTAGAGAGATTTCACCTTTGTCCACAATGAAGCCAGAACTCACAGGGTTGGCATACTCTAGGCTGTTTTCCTGTAGGCAAAGACGAAAAGGGTATCCTCAAGGGTCCTGGAACCAATCCGCCTCAGATGTTCACTGTATGCATACTACACGCTTTCCCCCTTTTCTCTGTTGTAGCTGAAACATTCTGGTACCTTCAAAAATGGCTTTTATACTCTTAAATTACCCATATGATGCTCTTTTCCCAAAAGCAAAGACTTTCTGAAAGTCAATGAGGAAATAATTTTTGAATGAAAATTTCTGTAAAGTTAATTTGTTTCTTAGTCAACATGGGTAAGGATCCCTTTGAATTAATGAGGGTAAATGAGCATGGCATTACATCAGTTTCCAGGAATTTTTTGCTCTTCCTTCTCCATTTAAGTGTAGAAAATGGGGAATAGGTACAAAGGCAAAAGCGAATATGAGATTTATATTGTAAAGATAACTAATATTAATAAAATGGAAATACTAGCTTTGAAGAACAATATTTTAAAGAAAAGGATGGCATACTTTTATCATATTTATTTCGCATGACAACTCAACAATGTAGGCAATGCTGGTATTTAGAAACAAGTTTGCTCAGGCTTAAAAAAAAAAAAAAAACCCACATGTCTTTGTCCAGATACACATGGCCAGGGAGTGGAAGAACCCAGTGGCTGAGTGGTCTTACACATCCTACTCTTACTACAACAGTAGAAAGTTAAATTCTATGGGCTAAGCAGCTAATGCAATGTTTAAAAATTCTTTTATCTACTTAACTTAAAAAAGAAAGAAAGAAACATATTTTTATCTCTTGTTATTTAAAAAAAATTTTTTGTTTTCATTTTTGGAGTGGCAGAGGTGGAATTAAAACATATCGCTAAAATGTCTATATGCATTGTTCTTAAAATGACTGTGGTTTGATCTAAGGTTAAATTTTTGTGCCTAGTTTCTTTTTAAATAGGTTATCTACTCTTCATATTTACATAAATATTTGTACATTTTTGGCACAAAAATCGGTCATTACAACACCATGTTTGGCCTAGAAGAAACTGGCATGTTGGCATTTAACTTAGCCTTGGCTTCGAGAATTCTGACTGCTGGAAAAGTTCATTTGAGGCATTGCGGTTCAGGGACGAACTCCAGAAAAGCTAAGACAGACTGTGGATGAACTGATTCTACTCAATGCTAGGAAGAAAAACAACAATAATTGATAATAATTGCTCTTACTAAACATTAGTAATAAAAGTAAGCCACAACCTCCTCATTCTTACCTGAAAAATTTAAATAATGCTGCCTGTGTGGCAGCTTCACAGGGCTGTTAGACATGAAAGCACTTTGGAAATTGTAAGCAGGGTGACATCATAAGGTAATATATTTTCACTATGAACCCAAGTAAAGGTGTGCTAAGCTATGCTTCTCAGCCCACCGGTGCTGTGGGAAAAAGCCAGCTCTCTTTAGATCTCTGGCCATAATACATTATTTTGGGGCTTACCTTTGTGTTACACAGTCCCTAAGGGAAAACAGCCTAGAGTATGCCAAGCCTGTGAGTCCTGGCTTCATTGTGGACAAAGGTGAAATCTCTCTAGAATAGACTGATGAGGCTGAGACATGCTACCCCAAAATATGGTGCCTTGGCATTTGAGAAGATAGCAAACGTAGGAAGGTCATTCTCATCTTCCTCTTGTCGTTCTCCCTTGAGGCAAGTCATAAAAGCTTCATTCCAGAGGTGCCCTCCCTATACGCAGAGAGAAGAAATGTCCTCTCTATAGCCAGAGAAAAGAAAGGTCACGAAGACATGGGGTAAGAGAGAAGAATCTGAACAAACAGGCCTTGCTAAGTGCCCCCAGGTTATTACCATCAGATCATACCCCTTTGTCAAATCCTACTTCTCTATATCCACTTCATCAAACTTAGCATAAAAATACAAAGGTTTCTCCTGTTTCTTTGAGTCAGCATTTCTGAAGGCTCCCGTATCACATAAAACTTACATTAAATACATTTTGTTATACTTTTCTCTTGTTAATCTGTCTTTTGTTACAGGTGCTTCAGCCATGAACCCTGGTGATACGTGAGATAAGAAATCTGTTCTCCCTTGCAATATACAGCATGCATGTCCAACAGGACTCTGCCACAGCTTCCTTCCCTTCTTTTCTATTTTTCAAACATTTAAGGAAGAAATGCTGGCATGGTGGCTCATGCCTCCAATCCCAGCACTTTGGAAGGCTCAAGCAGGACGACAGCTTGAGGCCAGGAGTTCTAAGACCAGCCTGAGCAACATACCAAGACCCTATCTCTACGAAAAAATTATTTAAAAAATTAGCCAAGCATGGCGGTATGCACCAGTAGTCCCAGCTACTCAGGAGGCTGAGGTGGGAAGACGGTTACTGCTTGAGTCCAGGAGTTCGAGGCTGCAGTGAGGACTGTCTCCAGTCCGGGCCACAGAGTAAGATCCTGTCTCAAAAGAAAAAGAAGGGAGGGGAGGAGAGAGGAGGGGACAGGGAAAAAGTACACAAGACTATCTCTTTCCATGAGTCACCGGTTTTATCAAGGATAAACTTAAGCCATTTCACAGACAAATTATATTGCTAATCTTATTCCATATGGAAAGAGCCATAGAGAAACCATTTATTTAGTAACAGTCTAGAACCTAAAGTGTGGGTTGTTGCGGGGTAGGGGGGGGGGTGTCTTTTTATCTATCTACAAAAGCATTTTAAAGGAAAGTGTATTTCTGTAAGAATATGTAAAAATTCACTAAAAAAAGTTAAAAATTAATAAATTAAAAAATAACATACTAGATTTTTTTTTTTTGTATTCTGAAACTGTGTCAAGCTCTTTGGATTCAAATGAGAGCAATTAACCAAACACAATGAAAACTTGATCTAAAGTGAGGATATTATCAACCAGGCAGGTAAGTTATTGTGATTCTCATCCGTCTATGTCTCCAGCTGTCCACCTACTTATCCAATAAGTATTGGTAAACCCCTACTATATTTTCAAACCCAATGTAAGCCCTGAGCATATTACCCTGAATAATAAATCGCAGGCCCTGCCTACACAGAACTTAGAGACGAGGAGTAAGCTGAGAAAACACTATGTGATGAGAGCTGTGAGGGTAAGCATCAGACACTGGAGGAGGCGGGGCCTTCATGGACAGTTGCTCAGGCTGTGCACAACCAGTCTGTGAGAACAACTTCCCTGGTGTCATGTGATCCTAGCTCTTAGGGAACACAGTGGGAGGGGTATGGAGGGTTTTCTGGAAGAAATCTTGCCTTCTTTAGAAACAAGTATGGCCTAATGATAATAACCTGGGGGCACTTAGCAAGGCTTGTTGGTTCAGATTCTTCCCTCTGTCCCCATGTCTTCAGAGATAAGGACCTTTCTCTCCTCTGACTACAGGGAGGGCACTTCTTGAATGAAGCTTTTATGACCTGCCTCAAGGCAGAAGGGCAAGGAGAAGATGAGAATGACCTTCCTGCTTTTGCTATTTTCTCAAATGCCAAGGCGCCATATTTTGGGGTAGCATGTGCCAACCTCATCAATCTATTTAGAGAGATTTCATCTTTGTCCACAATGAAGCCAGGACTCACAGGCTTGGCATACTCTAGGCTGTTTTCCCTTAGGGGTACTGTAACACAAAGGTAGGTCCCAAAATAATGTATCATGGCCAGAGATCTAAAGAGATCTGGCTTTTTCCCAGAGCACCGGTGGGCTGAGAAGTACAGAGAAGTGGACAGTTATGGAGATGTACAAAGTCTGAAGGAAGTTCTCAGACCAGGCGATGGGAAGAAGCAATGAGCAAAGGGCTGCAGCATTAGAGGGCTGGAGCTCAGGATGGGGGGAGCGACAGTGAGGAGGAAGACAGAGAGCTGTTGGTTAGGATCTCACCCCGCTCTCTAAGCTGTCCACTGACCACGTCCCCAGAAAAACAGGGGTTATGAGAAGCGTAGGCTTAGAGGGACAATCAGGATCTCCGCTTCAAATGTTGAGCCTGAGGTACTATTCAAGTTTAGGAGGCAAGTGGCTATCCAGAAATTTACAGTCAACAACAGAGACTAAAACCATGAGTTCAGATGACGCCACCCAGACAGACAATAAAAAACTTAGAAGGTCTGGCAAGGAAATGGAAAGCACACTGCTGGAGAGATGGGTGCAAAAGAGGAGTGCGATGACTCAGAGGTCAGCGGAAAATCTCCTACCGGGAACGGAAGAACTTTGTGCCGACGAACTGCTGAAACACCAAGGAAGATGTTGGACAGCTGAAAAGAGTCCACAGGATTTGGTGTGGAGTGACCTTGGGAGGGTGGGTTCAAGGGTGGGTAGACACAGAAGGAAGACTTTGGTTAAGATGTGGAGTGACAGGAAGGTGAAGAAGAGACCGTAGAGAGTGGTGGCACAGGCAAATTTTTTGAAGAAGTTTAGCTATAAAGGAGAGAAAAGGCATTAACCAGAGAGAGACACGGGGATGCTACAGTCAGCTCATCGGCACACACAACTGAGTCTCCTACTGAAGCAGAAAGGGCAGGATGTCACAGTTGCACACTGGGCTCCCACTCAGGGTTCCTCTCCGTCACCTCAGTTACATCAGTTTGTAGGTTCTCAAGCACACGGACCACAGCAGAAGGTCCGAGTGTGGAGGAGAGGGATGCAAGTATGCACTGCAGAATCAAACAAAAAATTAGCGATTTTTTTTGGTATTTCTATCTTTTTTGCCCAGACACTGTAAAATGCTAGAGACATTTATCTCACCCATATGTCATATTTCAGACATGTGGGTGAGATAAAAAAATATGTCGCTAGCATTTATCAAGAATAAGGATTTCCTATCATAGATAATCCTTATTTATCTAAGGATTTCCAAGGCCAACTCTGTTCTGAAGAAGTGGAAAATTTATAGCACTGTCTTTTCCGTAACTATGTTGTTTTATTTATTTTTTCTTTAAGTGACACAGTCTGTTCATCTTCCAAAATGATCGAGCACCAAGTCGAGATACTTTGCATATCACATGCAAAGTGGTTCCAGTCTCCTTACCCATAGCTTTTGTGTTTGTGCAAAGCACTTTAGCAAGAACCTCCAACTTTCCCCAGAGAAGAAAAGGGAGAGGGAGCGATGGGTCCTCTCCAGCCCACTTACCGCTGTTTGGGTGGGCTGCTGCTTCTTATTCCTTTTTGGCCTTAACTTGGTAAAGTGTTCCAGCTTCTTTCCCTCTTCAGAGGGCAACTCAGAGATAAATCCCGAGCTCCGCTTCTCCTGTCTGAGGGAAGGGAGGGGTGGGTCTTCGATGTGAATTGGTACCTCTTCCAGAGCTTTATCTAGATCAAACTCCATTTCTAAAATTAAAGAAAAACAAAAAAGCCCATGGCCAAAGCTTAGTGCATAGAGATGGATAAAACAATTCCTAAAAGTCATTTTAAGTCCAGCATGGAACAGCAAACACCCATTCACAGATCACTTAACTCTTTCTCAGTATTTACCCACACAGTGCATCCATAAGGAACATCCCTAAAATGGTCCAAGGTCCTTGCTGAGGGTGCTTCACAGTTCCAAGGAAATGACTGGCAGCAGCAAAACACTTACCAAAGGCCCTCGAAACAGGCCGCAGCATTCGGCTATGGATACTCTTCCTTTTGGATTTAGGAGTCATCTAGCAATAAAAAAAATAAAATAAAATAAAAACACAACACCACTTAGGCAGGTAGCCACAGAAAACTCATCTTTCAAACTTCTGAAACATTCTGGATCAACGGTTTAACTCAGTAGTTGTTTCTCTGCTTTAGAGGGTGATTGAAAGCCTGACAGAAAAGATCTATTTCTAAATGTTTACAATTTCTCAAATGGTAACAGCTAACCTCTTTCTTTTGTTCCCTCAGCCCTAACCAGTTAAATTCCATTTAAACAGCTGAAAAGACCAATGAATTAATTTAATTCCAAGGTGTACATGAAGATGTTAAAATGGATACAAAAATAAAAATCAAAGGCTGTAAAAATCAGTCACAAAAAAATCAAAAACACTATTACTCACTGATCATTGTCACAGTGACATTAATATAAGCAACCCTGACCTCTTTCTGTGCCTCGCCAAAAATTTAAGTAGTTTCACTCTCTTATTTCACATTTTGCCACCAAGATTTTGATCTTTACATCACGGGCAAAGACCAAGAAAAGGTGCTAGGATTCCAACATCTGTATCTGCCGACACTTCTCAGTGAAATGTCTTTAATCTTCTTACTCCTAAAAAATGAAACCCAAACTCAAACCAAGGACCAAAACTGAAGAGCGCTTTCCTAGCATTGGTGTTGACTGTTTATGGTACAAAGCCAACCCTCAGAAAGGCAGTATCTTCTCCCTCAATAGGATCACACAAATGTCAAAGACGGAGGGAGGCTTTGTCATCACCTACACAAGTAAACCCCAAGGATGAAACCGAGTCACAGAGGTGACAAAGGCTAAGATTCACGTTGTCAGAAGGAGCACAGCCAGAGCCAGAACCCAGTGAGGAGGGTCAGGTCAGCTTCCTTCCTGCCACACCATTCAAGACCCATATACAGATGGATGGATGTTTTCATCTAACGCTTCCTCAAAATAAAATCTACATGACTGAAAAACATTCTTTAGCTCCAAGGAGAAACTGGCTGACAATGATCTTTAAAGCAAACAAATCTATAGTTTTGACAATTATGCAAGTTTTAATAACAGCATCATTTTGCTATTATTTTTTGTTGAGAGAAAAGGGAGATATTAAAAAAAAATGAGCAATTATATTGAAATCCACTGGTTTTCCTGAAATACAAAATGAAAATGGCTGATTTAGCTTTTTTCAAGGATTTGTTAAAGGTAGACAATCTGAGGAGTATCTATTTATAAAGTAACTGGCTTTGCAGGTTTAATAAAAACTCAGCTAACTCCATGCAACTGGAAAGGAATCCAGTTTGAAGGCAGTTCTCCCCGAAGTTACCCTTGCAGTTGGCTGAAGAAGTTAGTTCCCTGCCTGGTCTATTCACAAGTAAAATCTCTGAAAATAATTAATTCTCAGGAGATACAAGCTATCAAAATACATGCTGCGTTTGGTCGCAACAAGTTCTTCAGTATTCTATCCATATCGTAGATAAAATAGTCAAGAAGCAGCTTCAGATGTAATTTTTAGCCAATTTCATTTAGTTACAGATAAAGAGAAAAGATGTTTAAAAATGCATGGACTGAAGATGTCTTTTTTTTTTTTTTTTTTTTTTTCCCTGACTCTTGATTAGATTTTACAGAAAGTATATTCATGGGCAAAAAATAGTCTGGTTTAAGTTTCCCTATCATGAAAGCCTTTATAATAGATACCAAATACATGTAAAATATATAAAAATTGTGACATTTCAAATATATTACAATTATATAAAATATAAAATTATAATTTTAAACATAAAATATATGTACTATATGTAAAAGAAATAATATAACATATAATATGTACAGAAAGAGTCACATTTACAAACTGATGTCCATCTGTGAATAGGTCACTCAGCTCAATTTAATTTCATAGATATAATTAAGAAACACACAAAGTCATCAGGATTTCGTGATGGTTGATATCACTCAAAGGGGAGCTAGTTTTCTCCTCTTGGTCTTGTTTTCCAATGCTCCAAAGCCCAGGATAGAAAGTTTGACTATCAGAAAAACTCACTCTAATATATTTCACTGCTTTCCTTTACTTTGTGTGCTTTTTACAAGGGCAAATAACTTCTAATTACATTTGCCATAAACTATACTTATCATATCGTTGTTCTGAAGTCTTCCCACAGAGCCAGTGGAGTTTTGCTAGAATAGAATTTGCAATCAGGCTAGTTTCTGCAACTGATATTAAGACGGCAACCCAGTTTCTGTATCTTTCCCTTATGAGATTTAAGTATAACAACAAAGAGAAAAAAAATCAGTGTTATTTCTCTCAAATTTTTCTTAGTTTTCTTTGGAACCAATTATTCCTTAGTTTTACAGAAAATGTGAACTTCCTTAATCTTATTGGCTTATTTCTACAATGCCATTACACATAAACCTAAAGCAAGAGGAAATATAAAAATGCACTATAATTATCCACCTAAGTGTATATTTAGGAGAAAATATTTAATGTTTTTCTGGAAATCTGGTTTATCTGCACTCCTTCCTCCTTCTCTCCACAACTGCTGGGTTCATGAATTACATCCCAGAAAAAGAAAAGTATCTGACTTTACCATCTTTTTTAACACTGTTAGCTCTCTTCTCTTTCTGCACCAAAACGAAAGGGTCAATTTTTTCAGACTGTTCCTTAGTCCTTATTGACCTTCCCCTGACATTTGTTCATGCCTAAGTACTTTCCGAGTCAGGGAAATCACAAACTGTCCATCAGATGAAGGGAGTCAGCATTTGAAAAAGACGTGCACACTGCACATGGACCTCTCATTCATCAATGGTTAACACTGTCAACTTGAGGCCTAGACAAAACTGACTTATCTTAAAAAACGCATCTTGTAATCAATAAGGTGTATTTTTCAATGCCCATATCTTAAAGAAATATGAGGAACAATGTGTTAAACTTTTGTTTTAAAGGTAATTTTAGAGGGAAATCTTAAACACAGATTTCTTTCTTGTCCTAACGTCACAAATCATCAATAAATCCCCACTGTGGCAGACACTGTGAACAAAAATGCCATAGCTCTATTTTCTGAGAGTCTAAAAGTGGCACCAGTGTCTCCCTTACTCTGAAATTGTACTCACGTGATCAAATTTTTAGAATGAATTTTAAATGATTCTGCATACAGCTCAACTGAGATATGTCTACTTTTACCACAAGTTAAAGACTCATCCTGGAACCTTACCAACAACGTAACATTTTTTCCTGTCAAACCCACTTTTAACATGTAATTCCTAGACATAATTTTTTTTTAAAAAATGAGAGTCAAGTTGTTTATGTGACTATAGAAATAGAAAGAGGTGCTTTGTTTTTCCAAATAGGCACAAAGAATAATAAATAACACTCTCGCTCCAAGCTCAAGAATCCAATAATTATTTCCCCCTCACCATCAAGGCTGTAGAAAGAAAAGAAATAACAAAAGTAGTTGAAAAAAAGATTAGGAAACTTCTTCCAATATAAGAAGCAAATCATAATGTGGATTTTCTAAAACCCTGGGCCCCAAACAACTAATACGACAAGAATCAAGAAAAAACCTTAAAAGTAATCATGTCTTTATTATTATTACAGGAGTGGAACAAGCACTTGTGTCCTCCTGAATGTTTGTATCCTCTTCATCAACACTTTGCTTGCTTTCAGGCAAACGGCTGGAGATATTTTAAATTCATCGCCTGTTTTGCTAGCTGAACCATCTTGTAAAATCCAATCTTGTCTCTAAATTGTTGCCTATTTCATTCAGGATCTGCAGATGGACGACGACATTACAGTCTCCTGGGAGACCAGCCAGGCAGCACAGAAGCAAATGGAGCACGAGAATATAAAGCAGTACAGCCAGAAACTGCAGAGCCACCGAAAAATACTTACACTGGTACAGCAGAGAGTCTCCATGCAGCAAAAAGAAAGAAAAAAAAATATGAATGGAAGAGAGATAAAGCAACAGCATTACTAGAAAAGGCGGGGGAGAGGGATACCATTTACAGAGAAAGAAACAGAGCAGCTAAAGCACACAAAAAGTCTTCATAGCAGAGGAATAAGGCAGGGATGAGGCTAACATATTAACAGCTTAAGACATCCAATCCAGCTTTTTATAAGCAGAAGCACAATGACAGCTTGAAAAATTTCAGAAACTCCTAATCTACACATACTATTTCTTTTGTTAGGTGTGTGAAAAGGGGTATTTACCAACCCCACAAGACATTAATCTCATTTGGGGAATAATGACTTTATCAGCCCCAAATCACATCATGGACAGAGCAGCAGTTGGTTATTAAAGAACCCCATGAAAGTCTTGGCTCTTGGACCACAGGACCAGTCTCAAGAACTAAGTGCTGGTATGCACAGGTATCTCTTCTGGGGCCGTCGACATCATTCTGTGCTCCCAATGCATTTTAGGAGCAGCAGCTTTGAATTCTTTGCCTCTTCAGTTATTAAAACTTTTCAGGAAAAGATCTAATGCCAGGATTCAGCACAAGTTACCTACTCACAGTGTCATTCAATATTGATGATACCTTATAACTTAGAGGGAATTTAGGTCACCTTACATTTTACATTACATCTCTAAATAATTTTTTTCTTTTTAAATTTTCTTTCCGTCTCCATTCACCTTAGATGAAAAAAAATTCTAAATAATTTCTAAAACTCCATTGGTCATCATCAAATTCTGTTAGGACATCCTCTTCTTATTCTGTACATTTATAAAATAATTTTTAAAAACAAAGAAGTCTACTTGTAGAATGTCAGTATTTCTGAAAGCAAAGTATCAAGGGGTTGAGGAATCCTTTCTGAACCTCCTGAAGAAGGCCACCTGCTCCATCCACTTGCGGCGGGGGCTGACTTTTTTTTTTCTAAGTTCTTTATTTTTCATGTCAATCATTTTCAATATAAAATGCAAAGGAAATACAGGGTTCCTCACTTTGTGAATGTAAATAATTTGTGTCTATTTAAAGTAAAGGAAGCACAAAAGTAAAAAGCATTCCCCATAACCATCCCCACCACTGGCATCAGTATTATGTGCCTATGAAAGGCTTCTACTGGCAAAGTCCTGAAAACGTCTCATTCTTCACATTTCCGATTTCATACTTGATTATACTATTTACTTCAAATATAACTCATTCTATGACCCATCATATTAGCATGAAAACATCCTTGCTGGATGAAAGGAAAAAAAGTAAAAATATTTTTTTAAGTATATTTTCCTGAATTGCCCAAAACCAAAGCTCCTGCCTGCTCCTAACACACATCCCCGCAGAAGCTTTCTTAAAGGTACGACTATGAATACATATATAAGAGCGTTACGGCAGATGCTCAAGCCCACAGATGACCTTTTACTTTCCTTCTCTTCGTGAAAGGTTAATTCTACAAGACAAGTAGTCTGTCCCAATTATCCACCTAAAGATCATTCTAAGTGATGGTGAGGAAACCTTCAACTGGTTCAACTCCTAAAATGACAGGCAAGCAAAAGATGTTCCTGGGAAGAAGGAAAGCGTGGCAAAGGCATTTCAACTTTTTGACAGAATGAAGATCATGAGTTCATTCCACTACCATTGTCTCCTTTTTGGAACTCATTTAGGCTACACTGACTCAACGTCCTCCCATCAGGATGAGGGAAGGAGTCTGTTTCCTGCTCACGGCTTTGGCCTCCAAGAACTGGGCTTGAATCCTGAGCCTGCCACTTACTGGGTTATGGGACTTTGACCGAAGGTTTTGCACAGTTGACTTCCAGTTTTCTAGTTTGTAAAATCAAACGTGAGGATTAAATAAGAAATACAAAGTGCTTAGCACAGTGTCTGGAAAATAGTGACAAGCAGTGATCTCCCAGTGCTTCAGAAATTGGCCGTGATTATGAGAGGTTAATATTATTTTAAAAATTCTTCTATTCCCAAAGACAGAGTAGTAAGGAGGGGGACCATTAATAAGAAGTAGATTCATAAAAGCCAAAGAGTGACAACAATTGAAAAGCTAATCAGTAGAGGAATGAATAACTAAAATGAGGCACGTGTGTATGTCTGTATGTATGCATATATATATATATATATGTATATATATATATATGTAATTTATTATACTTTAAGTTCTGGGGTACCTGTGCAGAACGTGCAGGTTTGTTACATAGGTATACACGTGCTATGGTGATTTGCTGCATCCATTGCCCCCTCATCTACATTAGGTATTTCTCCTAATGCTATTCCTCCCCTAGCGCCCCACCCCCCAGGCCCCAGTGTGTGATGTTTCCCTCCTTGTGTCCGTGTGTTCTTGTTGTTCAACACCAACTTATGAGTGAGAACAGGAGGTGTTTGGTTTTCTGTTCTTGTGTTAGTTTGCTGAGAATGACGGTTTCCAGTTTCATCCATGTCCCTGCAAAGGACATGAACTCATCCTTTTTTTTATGGCTGCATAGTATTCCATGGTGTTTATGTGACACTAAAATGAAGTATATTTAAATGAAGGAAAATCAGTTAAAAAAAAAACTACATGTAGCAACATGAACAAATCTCAAAATACAGTATTGAGTGAAAAAAAGCAAGTTCCAAAAAAGATACACGTGGTATGATGCCATTTAGGTCAACTCTAAAACATATAGTACTAAACACTGTTCATGAATATATGTACGTTTGAACACAAAAAACAAACAGGAAGTGTCCAACTGAAATCATGAGATTACCTCTGGAGAAAAGGGGAAACGAGTGAGACTGTTAGTAGGGGTCAAACGATGCTATTATATTATCTGTGATGCTTGTATTACTCAAGATTCAACAAATGCTACCAAGCACCGACTGTGCATCAGGCATTCTTGGAGAGAGGGGTGGGTCCAGCAGTGAGTAAGACAGAAGAGCTCTTGCACTCCTAGTGTGTGTGTTCCAGTGTACACTGGCAAAGATTCTAACATGTTAACAGGTGGCTCTTCTTAGGAACGCAGGTATTTGGCATCTGTGAGTAATTTTTGTAATCTCTTAGGAATGCCCCAAAAAGTTTATTTAGGAATACTTAAAGAAATCACTCTGGTCATGGTAATGACCGATTATCTGGACTTACTACTCTGCAGACACTCTAATAGGAGCCTATGTGAATGACCATATGCTTCCATCACCTTTGCTACCTCCTAATGGGTAACAATGACAAAGGTGCCAACCAGATCATAACAGCTTGGGGGTGGAAAGTGATCAACTAGAACACATGGAAAGAAACTTTAACGTTTCTTAAAGTAACTCAGAGTTGCTCTGTATGTGCAAGTGTTTGATAAGCATTAGTGCTGCCCTGTGGAAGTGTTAAAAATAGCTGGCTTCCTGACATTCAGGAGCTATTGTTTTCCAGAGCCCAAGAATTCAAATTAAATAGAAAACCCAGTGCCACATCCTCCCTCTCCATGTTCTTTATCATGAAACTTACATGTAAGGAATGTTTCTTAAAAATATTCATATTGACCTTAATAGAACTCACTCTATCAGAAAATGTTTTGCCAGTTATTTTAGACCTCCTTTTATTACAGAACAGCGATGGAGACATGATGGTAAAAACTGAACCGAATGGGTGAAGGGGAAAAAAGCCAGTTAGAAAAATAAGGAAGTGAAGGGTTTATCTCTAAGCAAAAAAGGGTTTGTTTTTTGCTTTTTTGCATTTTCTCACTGCTGGAAAAAATACTGGCAGAGAGGCCTTTTGGCCACCATCTCATGAGTCCTCCCTCCCTCAGTCTCCAGAAGAAAAAGCAGAAAACCTACCAGGATTTCAACGACAGAGTTACCTCGTCAAGTACATTTATTTTTAAAAATGACTTTAGAATAGAAAGAAGAGGTATGTAGGCAGAGATAAATTCTTTTTACAAGCCAATGGCCAACAAATTTACTATAGCATCCTTTAACACAAAAAGTTTTATTTTTTTTATTTTAATGAGATGAAAATTGTTTTCATGTAATATATAGCAGAACACTTTTTGAAACATCTTAAGCAGTGTGTCAAAAACACATGATAGATAAATGGGACAATACAGGATAAATCTGGGTGATACAGGGGGATGCCTAGAGAGTGACTCAAAAGATTTCCTTTACGTACCCCTCCCCATCCTGCTACCCCTGGTCAACCCTGGGGAAGACAAAATGAACATCTCTTGGGTGGAAAACATAAGCCAGGATCCTGTCTTGTTCACCTCTAGATCCCCCAAGCCCACAGAAGGCTTGGCTTATAATGGGACTTCAAAAAGTATGTGTTTGAATGAATGAACTGAATCACACTGCTTTAATCCAGTGTATTCCTCACATTCGGATTCTATAGACTTGTCTAAAAAGAAAGTATTACTAGTACCAACCACTGTTACCAAAAAGCTCATTTAGGCACAAAGATAAAATAGTGAGGATATACTTATTATAAAGAATAGTCCTTTAGACACATTTATTATCATGAAAAATTTATTCTGGTGTCTATATTTTTCATATTTCATGCCACATGGACAAAAACTTCCTCACAGACCCTAGAGGTTCATCTGGCTCTATCACCCAGGCTGAGCAGTGGCTCAATCTCAGCTCACTGTCCACCCTCCACCTCCCGGGTTCAGGCCATCCTGCAACCTCAGCCTCCTGAGTGGCTGGGACTACAGATGTGTGCCACCATGCCTAGCTAAACGCTGTATTTTTTGTAGAAACGGGGTTTCGCCTTGTTGCCCAGGCTGCTCTCCAATTCCTGACTTCAAGCAATCCTCCTGCCTTGGTCCCCTAAAGTCCTGAGATTACAGGCATGAGCCACCGTGCCAGGAACAATACACTTTTTAAATACATACATCCTCTCTTTTTCCCCAACTATTTGTTTTGAACATATTCAAATTTAGCAAAATTAAAGGAACGAGGACGCTCTGACAAATACAAGTATACTCTTCACTTAGATTCACCAATTGTTAGCATTTTGTCACAAAAAATTATTCATTTCTTTCATTCTCATCTAACACAAACAGAGAAAAAATTCTGAACCATTTAAAGGTTGTTGACATCTTGACATTTCTCCCTTAAATACTTCTGCATGAATATCCTGAGGATTATATTTTCCTATATAATCATACATTATTATCAATATCTAAGAAAATTAACAGCAACTGCATAATATCTAATATACACACTATAGTCCATATTCAGATGTTGCCAACTGTCCCTCAACTGCCTTAAAACAGCCCCTTCCCTTTGGGGTCTTCATAGAGAACACACTCTTGTATATGGTCATGTCTCTTCAGTCTCCTTCATCTAGTACATCCTCCGTCTGCACTCCCATCCCCACCTTTCTTTTTCATAATTCTGACTTTTTCGATGAATCCAGGCCAATTATTTTATAGACTGTCTCACAGTCTATGTTTGTCTGATGGTTTCCTCATAATGAGATTCAATGAAACATTTTTAGCATGAATGCCACATAGGGGATGCTATAAACTAAGCTCCTGACTGAATCACAATGATTGGCACAGATGTCAGCTTGTTCCACCACTGGTAAGGCTGAGTTTGATCCCGTGATTAAAATGCAGACTTTCCAACTGGGCTCCTTTGTAAAGTACTCATTCCCTTGGTAATTAATAGTAACTCTATGAGGTAATACTTTTAGTCCATGTGGATTTTTATGCAACTATTGATAATCCTTGCCTGAATTAATAGATATGATCAGAACTGCAGAATTCTACCTTGCTACTTCTTTCATTTTTCTTGTATTTATTAGCTGCCATTCCTCTGAAAAGAGAAACATCTCCTTTCTTCAAATCCTCTGTACTGGCATCTCGACGTTTTCTGAGTATTACTATGAATGCATGGATCGCTTCATTATTTCAATTTATCTGAAACTACTGGTCATCATTCTTTCTGGTGCTCAGAATGTCTCAGTGACATTATTTCAACTGGATTTTCCGAGCTTTGAAATGATCCCATTGGATGTAAAGCCAATCATTGCTTTTTGATACCTAATATCCTAGACCTACCTTCCCTGTTTAATGAACTAGATCATAAAAACTAAATACTTAGTACTAGATTTTCAGCTCAAGAAGAAAACTCTGTAATTTTTAACTGACTTATACCCTTAATATCTAGCCAAACAGTATTATCACATTTGTAGTTTAAAAAAAGTAATTTCTATGCATTTCCATTTTTAAAAGTCTGAGATGGTATAAATCTGACTGAGAAAAAGAGATACCTAATTCTTTCTAAGACAACTTCTGGACAGCATAAAGTCTTTGCAAGCCTAAGAAGAAAAGGTATAGAGAAGTCATAACTCTGAGAAAGAGGCAATAAATTGATGGACAAAAGGAGGAACGATACGTAGAGATTTAGTGATGTGCCACATTTCCTACTAAACACAACATTAAATCCAGCCATTCACACTACACTCATTAACTTTTATATCTAGAGTCTCATTTCACATAAAAGTTAAACTGGTGTCATGATGTTAAAACGAAAACATTTAGGGAGCAGCACTGATGATAGACTACTGTAAAGATCACAACAGAACTATTTTGAAATCAAAACGGTTTGTTTCCTTATTTTCCAGATCTGCACAATTTTTTGATACAACAAAAATATTTATCTTCCTAACTAGGTCATGCTTCTCCAGGAAACAGGAATAGCTCACTTTTTATTCCTCTTAACTCATCTTGCAACTGATACAAAAGTGAAATTTCATATTTGAATGTTCTCCTTGAAAAGAGAATAAAATTTAATACATTTGTCTTACGAGCAGTCCAAAGAATGGAATTCTCTGGCACTGATTTCAAGCAAACATCTTGCCACCACAATATGTACAACTCCTGCTGGGCACAGAAGCATGAGGCTTATTACTACAAGGTCAGGTACATGTCCCATAACATTATAATTTTTTAACAAGTGGGAAAATTCTTTAATTACTTTATTGTACTCTTAAGCACAATGTTAATCCAATGGTCATAAAAACTTGAATAGCATTTTAATATTTTATTTATTGTGAAAATAATAAAGGGAGAACCCCAATGAGTATTAAACTTGAGATATTTTAAGGTGGAATCTTGGAAAACCCATGTTAAAATGCAAGACAAAAATGAGGAATTTAGGAGAAGAATTAAATACTCTCGTCTAGAATGGACGTCACAGTTCAGTGATATCAAGATGAATAATCAAAATTAGCCTAAATTCTTCAGGTAACACCTCTGTCCCCTTCATAAAATATCAGCTTTATAACAGTGACAAAAATTAAGTTAACAACAATCCTGCCACCAACAAACACCAGGTTAAATATAACTATTCATTTTACTGCTTTAAGAAACTTGAGTCAAATAAACTACAGTGGTGCCAGGTAAAAAGAATGGAGAATGATCTTAGGGCCTGGTGACTTAGGATCCTAGTTACAGAGCTGTGGTATTCAATCAGTCATCAGAAGATCTAGTTTCCCATACTTTGAATCACAGAGCAAGTGGCTCCCCAAGCTTTACTGAGATTGGGTCCTAAAATCCCAACTCTTCAACCTCAAACAGAGCTTTAGGGAAAGATGGCTTACCTCCAAAACTCTGAAACCTGCTCCAGCTTGGAAACCAAGATTTTCATCATGCTCAGTTTAACTCCTTTTACTCAACATCCCTTCTCAATGAATTCTAAAGAGATTCTCAAAAGAGTGAATTCTCAAGCTAACCTTCTCTAAATTACACACCAATTATTCTGATAGCTATTTTTTTTATAACTTGAGATCATCAGACACTCTATTCTACCTATGAGGACATCTGAGGAAAATAACATGCAATATTATTTGCTGTTTTTGATTTTTTGTGGCTTTGATCTTGTTTTAAAATGAATCATCTATTTACAGCCAAGGTATAATGAAAAGTTCGGTACATTTTCTATCAAACATATAACTTATATGCCACTAGGGCATTATTTTATAACAAAACAAAACTGGCTTTCGGAGCATAGTGAGTGCAATCTCTTAGCTGTTGTTTAATGTTAACGGTAACAAACCCCATATGCATCTTCCACTGACATTCTCCAACATTTAAAGTTTCAGTATCAAATAACTGCATATAGGAGGCCAATGCATTGAGTTACCTAGAGGGAAAGAGGCCACGCAGTGCACAACTAGAAGCATTATGAAGGTTTTTATGGCCACGGTGAAGAATACTCTGAAATCTTTTTCAGAAAAAAGTCATTTTGGCCATGCTCAACAGCGCTTGGCATTTGGGAATTTCTACTGAGGACTTGGCTCAAGGGCCGAAGCGGATTTAAAGCTGCTTTCAGAGAAAAACCCTGTCTTGATTTGCAAGTACCCACTCTACAGCTCAGCTCTGGCTAGATGGTCTTCTGTCTGGACATGAGAAATGATCACATATCCCAGTTTGGATAATCAAACGTTAGATCTAAAACTTGTGGCACTAGTTTCCAGGTTAAGGTTCTGCTCTTGGCCAGCATGCAGAATAGAGCACCATGTGATCCTAGCCTGGGCACTGACCCTTAAGTTTGCTATATTATAACTCCCTCAGGCTTTCCTTCCTCTCAACTCTGTTCACGCCACTTAATCTTTTTAATTTCTATTAATTACTAAATCTGCTACCTAAAATAGCTTCTCAAAGAAGTCAGAAACACATACAAATCCAAGAAATCCATTTACATAAGGCTATATAATCTAGACAAGAATTTGCAAAAGAAAACCCTTGCAGTTATATTTGGAGCATGGAAGTAATTTTTTGGTCTAGTTTCCAAGTGTGATTTTCTTCAGAATGAAAGTCAATGTGACTTCCTTCAACATATACATCAAAGGCCAAAGCTAAAAACCATTTATTTTATATTTTGATTTTTTTTTTTAAGGGATAGGTTTATGATAAAGGTTTGGCCTCAGCCCTGAGAGATGGGAGAAGTCTTAAATATAAATTCCAGTAGCGACAGAGGTTTCCTCTGAGGCACATTTACGGCAACTGCGAATCTGACAGGCCCACTTCACTCTCTGAATGTCTACATGTGAGCTAAAGAATGAAGCTTAACTCATCCCAACTTTAACTGATGCTTCTAAAATTTCTAACAGTACAGTTAGAAATTTAGACAGAGTCACTTAATTCACCTGCTGTGAGCTAATCTTAGACGGTCAAAAGCACCATGTGGAGTGAGCCATACACTATTTTCTCCCTCCCTCTACCCACATTTAAGCCCCTTCTTGTCATTCCCAAATTTCAACCCAAGTAATTCTGCTCTATTTGTTCTCTCCTCAGAAAGTCTTTAATCTCAGGAAATATCTGGTTAAACCTAAGATTCTATCAGGCAAGAAGGAAAACTACCAAATTCAAAGTCAGGGCAAGAAGCACAGCCCGATCAGGGCTGAACATGGAAGGATCATGTGTGTTATGTACATGCGCAGCCACACATGCGCAGCTTCCAGAAGCACAGGCCTCTGCCCCAGATCTTTCTGCTGTTTCCATCAGCTCAGGCACCTACAATCCGTGCCATTGCTTGCCACATAACTGGAGGAAGTATGGATTTGCTACCACAGGTTATTATCTCCCCCAGTTCTGCTGAGAGTAAGAATAAACCTCTATAAAGAATGAATTAGCCCGTGGGAGTAAAGATACTAGGCACCGAACACTCCGTGTAAGCCCTCAGTGCAAAGTCTCTTTCCCACCACAAATCTCCCCCAGGTCTTCGTTTCCTGTGATTCCGGCCAGCCTGAAGACCATGAATTCCACAGAGAGAGAACGTGTTTGAGAGTCAGATCATGTGGAGGTGAGCTCTCAGCTGCAGCTAGTCCTTATCAGTAATGTGATGCGGGAAAGGGTGTTAACATTCCTGACTTCTAAGTGTCTCATCTGAAAAATGGGTTAACACAGCTACCACACCTGGCTGCTAGGACAAAGCACTAGCCACAGTGCGTGGGGAGTTTTAATCTTTCTCCTAAGCAACTTGCAGACAGCCTGATAATTAGAATGTACTCATTAACTGACCCTCAACAGTTTAAAGACAACTTTTTCACGCAAATAATTATTTTCTACAGCTCCCAGATTAATCTACTACTGATATTTATTGATGGCATTAGTTATATAGAAATCAGTAACACATAACTCCTGTTCTTTCAAGAAAGATGCAAAGAAAAACGATGCAGGTGATTATAATTCAAAGCCAGGAGAAGAGAAACAAACTTTACTGAGCGGTTTTGTGCCAGGCACTGCTCTAGATACCGGGGATATGTGGTCAACAGCACCAAGTGCCAGCCCGCCAGAAGCTTATGCATACCTTCACGAGTAAGGAAGATCATTTTAAGTCCTGGTAAGTGCTCAGATAACACAGGATAATTTGAAAGGTGACTGGAAGGCTTCTTTGGTTCTGTGGATCAAGGGCAACTTCTGAGAAAGAAACATTGGAATTGCAACCTAAACAGTGAGATGAAGACGACCATGGGACAAGCTGGTGGAGAACATTCCAAGCTGAAGGAACAACAGCTGAGATGGGAGCCTGGACAAAGCCACTGAGAAAGCCACCAGTAGCTGGAGGGAAGTGAACAAGGGAGAGACCAGAATCAGACGAGGACACAGAGACAGAAGGCGGACCATGTAGGACCTTAGCACCAGGAGCCTTGTTCTGGGTACAACGGGAAGCTAACAGAGGCTTTGATACTTCGATACCGATCTGATTCCCATTAGGAAACTCTTCTGGATACTGAGTAGGGGACGGAATGACGGCAGAAGCAACAGTGAAGGTAGGAGGGTGAGTTACAAGCCTGTTTCAAGAGTCCAGGCAAGAACGAAATGTGTCTTGGATGAGGGAGGGAAGACAGATTTAGACAGTGAAAGAACAAGAGAGACTGAGCCTGACAGGCAGAGATGGGAACAAACGGGTTGAAACAGAAACCCGTTTGGATGGTGACACCTTGGGGAGGGAAAGGGGGAACTCAATGATTCTATCTCGGACATACTGTGTCTGAGATGCTTTTTGATCAGCTAATTGGAGATGTCAAGTAGAGCTGATATATGTACTGTAGCTGAAGGTATATTGAGATAAGTATCATGAATGTGGAAAAAGAACAGGGCTGACAGAGCTGGAGAGGCGACAATCACTTCAGGGACGGCAGTGTGGTGAGCACATCCGCACTGTGGCTTGACCTGGGCATGGCCGACTCCTCATTCAGACCTGACTACTGAGCCCCAGAGCTCCCCTTGGACATCTCAACCAGGGCCTTGTGAATCCTCAATCTCAACGAACAAAACAGAAGTCACTACTGTTTCTGCAAAAACCTAGCTCATCCTACAGCCTCCTTGCCTTTGCTGGCTGCTTGCTGCTTAAAAAGAAACAAGTAGATAAGAGACAGACAAACCCTTAAGTAAGATCTACAAGGCTCTAGGGGATGAGGCTCATGCCTTCCCTTCCAGCCTCCCCACCTAACCCTCTCTCCTACCCTTTATTCCTATTACACCGTAATACTGTACTAGTTCCTCAAACTGCACTGTTCTGTCTTCACTCCAGAGCTCTGTATGTTACTCTCCCTACTAAATTTACTGACTCATTTTCCTCCAGCGAACTTCTCTTTCTCATGCCGCCTCTCATTGTACCAGCAGCTACTCAGGGCCTCATGTGTGCCAGGCGTGATGCACAGACTCTTCCTCCAGGAAGCCTTCCTTGACAACACGCCTCCCCCAGGGTGAGCTGGATACCACTTCTCCGTGCTTCCGCAGCAATCTGCCCACCTCTCTATCAGAGCACTTTCCCAGCATGTCTAATTTTTCACTTTACTACTGTATAACCACCTCAGTCTGAAAATGACCTGAGGCCCATATGTAACAGCAATATTTTTTAAAATGAGTAAATCAAAACAATGAAGGAAAAAAATGAAGCCAGAATTATAACAAACTATACTTATTCAGGCACTGCATGCTTTTTAAAGGTCAAATGCACATTCAGTTCTGAGCCTCTCAACTGACAATACCAACATGAGACACAGTCATCGCACAATCTATCGTGTCCGTAAGACGGAAGGCAAATTACTCAGAATGTCTACTACTCTTGATCAAGACCTGCAATCTCACCTGGATATAGCTGTAACAATTGCCCTTTAAGATAAAACAGAGTGACAACAATAGTGGTATAGACAGTATGAAGAGTACATATGGGAACAAATTTCATAAGGCTATTTATTAAAGTGGCCCTTAAAGAAGATCAAAGACATACGGCAAAAGCACACTTCAGTAAAAATGATTCCATGGGAGCCCAAAACAATAAAAAAAACGACAAGCTGGGAGGGACAGTGGGGGGTGCGGAGCTGGGGAGAGAGAGCATGGGGAGAAATGCCAGATACAGGTGATGGGGAGGAAGGCAGCAAATCACACTGCCATGTGTGTACCTATGCAACAATCTTGCATGTCCATGTACCCCAAAACCTAAAATGCAATTAAAAAAAAAAAAACACAAAAACAAACAAAAAAATGACAAGCCTATTAAGCAGAGACTCTCCAGGGTACCAAATCCTCTTCTCTCCTGTAACTCTGCTCAGGCCCTTTCTGGACCTGAACAGTGCAGTGGAGAAAGAGTAAGATCAATGCATGAGCTGCTGTATGCCTAATATTTTCAGAAGGTTGAAACACAGCAAGTAGAGAGAGTTATTATAGATGTAAGTTTCTCAAATGTTTCTGACCGTGACCTATTTGTAAGACATATATGTTACATCACACCTCAATATCCACATACATGTATGTATAACTCAAACATTTGGTGTAATATGATACTTATGGACACATTTTATATAATATGATACTTAGGACACTTAATATGACACAAAGTATTTCATACTTGGTTTTATGTCAGATCATTTTTCTTTTTCTTAAATCCTGGTTGCAACCATCATACTGATTTTCATGACTCACTAACGGGTTGTGATCAAGGGTTTGAAAGATGTAACCTGTACGAATTCAAGCCTTTCTTCACGACCTCATGTCAGTGGTAGACTCAGAGCTTCCAGCATCCAAGCAAACTCAAGCGTGGGATTTACAGAGATGGTAGTTTCGTGATCCACCAAAACTAGCTTGCCACTTCTGCCCTTCAACGTAGCAAGCCTGGTAGGTGATACAATGGTTCTTTCACCTTCCATTCCTAGCAAGAAGCCAAGAATAGCTGGTACGTAATGAATCAACAATAAACAACTGTTGAAAAAATGAATGGCCATCTAGCATATTCCTGGCTCAAGGGATATTCTGATAACTCACTGCTACATAAGACTTCAACATCAAGTAGAACTGCCTCCTCTCCTGGGCTCTGTAGAGAGTCAGCAGCCACCTTCTTCCAGATGTTTCTTTTACCCCAGCTCCTAAGTAAACAAATCCTCTTTCAGGACTTCCCATTTCCTTCCTCTTTAGACAGGTTCTCTCACATACATATACACAGACAAGAGATACCTCCTTAGTATCTAAAAACACTGTTTTCTCCAATTTGAATATTGTTTAAGTCAGAAATTAAAAAGAAATCTTTTCATCCTGCAGGGATTTGATCTTTCATTCCAATCGGAAAACAGTGATAATTTGGAGGTTTTTTGATGTAAGAGAAATGTTGTTGACGCAAATGTCATCATGGTACATTGAAAAGCACGAGGTTTCTAAGGGAGGAAAAGTGAGACTGAGTTTAGAGAAATTATTTCAGTGACTATTGGCTCTACTGTACTATACCCAGGAGTCAATAAATCTGTGGCTGCTTGTAAGTAACTTAGTTCATTTAGACTTCATTTAAACTTTTTTTCTTCTTAAGAGAAGTATACTCCTATGTTATACACACACACACACACACACACACACACACACACACACACACAGAACTAATCAATGGAATGGTTTCTGTTTCATAAATCTGCAGGTCACTGCAGGCATTTAATATAGTTCATGCTTAGTTTATGATTACAAAATTACCTTTTATCATGATAATTACACATCAAAATTAAGTTCACAACACTCGCCTTTCCAACCAACAAGTCAGATGCCCAATACGGGTGCTGGTTTTGGAATACCCTGACTAGTCACATTTGGTTCAGGTTGGAAGTCATTCTGTGGAGGAATTTATTTAGTATGTCCCATCTTCTCCCTTAGGAGTTTAGCTCCTACTGGGAGCTTTAGGCCTCCCTGTTCCAAACTCCTAAGGAAGTAGGAACAGGGGATGAAGCCTGTTCTGTCATCTGCCGAGCAAAGCTGTTGGGTTCTTCTTTCTAGAAATGACTGCAATAAGGGAGAAGTCTCTCTTGGGTGGCCTGTGAGGACAGTCAGTTGTACCTTAGGCCTTGTTTTAATCCTTTAAAAAAGATGTATGGGTCAGATCTCTGGAAACTCCCTGGAATAGGGCCTCTGATAGTGGTATTCATGCCAGTTAAAAATTAAAAGATGAACTCTGGGTCTTGAAGCAACAATGAACTCTTTAGGAATGGGACATGTGCTCCTGGCATTTTGACAAAGGACTGTAACAAATATTACTACATTAGAACAGGGATGTCCGAGGAAAGAAATAATAGTAATAACAAATAAAAATATGATTACAAACTGAGAAACACACACTGACCATTTTAGTTGGACTCAGAGAATGTACTATAGTTTTTAAATTTAGAATTTAGAAATAAAGGGGTTTTAGTTGTTTTCTACTGGTTAAAAAGTTATGTCAGGTTTCAAAAGTAGTATCAATAAGAAAAAGATATTACAGAATAAAATTACAAGAGAAAATTAACAATTATGACTTGAACAATCCTTTGCACATACTTAATACTAGTGTAAACTGTTTTAAATGAGACATATTGACTCAACAGTCTGTGCCTGGCAACACGGTGAATAGATTAACTGCTGGTACTTAAGAATGAGTCAATTTGTTTAAATTTCTTCTAAAAGACAGTATTTTGACCAAGTCAAACAGACTTCTGCTGAATTTTAGTCTGTATTAAAAAACTTAAAAAATATATATTGAAATTTGAAGTTAAATTTGTTAAGGAAAATAACTGCTATTTATCATTGAAGACAGGATTCACAAAGATGCATTCTGTAATAATTCAAGCCTTTTAAGATTCCTTTCCTAGGAAATAGCAATAAGCAGACAAACTGCTCCTCCACATGAATATCTTTTGATTTAAAACTGGTATGATGCTCATTAAAATAACTGAAAGAATTATATACAATTAGTGAGCTAGTTATGCCTAAGGAGCAGATACTGGCTCTTCACTCACTTGGCATACTACTTAAATCCCAAACCTGCTATTTTTTTAAAGATGGTATACTATATATGGTGACAAATTAAATATTTAGAGATAACTAATCAGTAGAACTAAAACTGCATCCTTCAATACCCAAGGACCAATGAGACACCACAGTTCAAAGATACAGTTCAGAATACTGATTCCCTAAAAGCACCCGACTGCAGAAGACCAGATGGTCTATTAACAATAAAGATTCTAAAGAAATACACGTTTCAGCATGACATACAAAGCATGTGGTATGAAATGATAAGAAGTATACAGGAAAACTAATTAATCATTGTCACCAACAAAATAACATATCGAGAGGCACAGGAGGTCCCAGGTAAGCTGAAAGTGGGCGACTCCATTTCTAATAATTGAGTAACGACTGAGCACAGGAGATACTTGACACAATTGTTTCCAACGACGTTTAAAAACTACAGGCTTCCTATACTAGCATGATGACTTATGTTGGAGTAAAAAAAAAATAAATAAATAAATAAAAAAAATAAAAAAAAAAACTACAGGCTTCCATTATGATTATATGATACTATGCCTTTTACTTGTGTTTCTGTTCACATGTTCATTTTATCTGGCACTAGTAAGCACCTATTTTACAGAAATCAATGCAGTGTAACGAAATTGAATGCGAATTTTAATTCTGATTGTAAGAAATACCATAGAAGTAATCCATATACTCATTATAGAAGACTGGTTAAATGCAGACTCTGGCACCAAACCACCTGCCTTGGGTGAACCTTGGGTTACTTACTTAACTTTTCTCTCCTTCATTCCTCATTTGTTAAACAGAAGATATTAGTAAGACCTAATTATTCAGCTTGCTATGAAGATTGAACTGGTTAACAGTCATAAAGAGCTCAGAATAGTGCCTAGCACATCACAGGTACTAACTACATAAGTGTTAAGTACATGAATAAGAAGGCTTTTTAAACCATCTCATCTTCCGCCCTTGTGTTAAGGAGATGTCAGACTCTCTGGGGCTAAGAGAGTAGATGCAGGCTGAAAAACAATGCAGGTTATTTTAATAGTTTTTGTTCTCCTCCTCCCCACTATATCCTACCACTGAAACTAGATTCTCTCTTAGTTGCTTCTAGTTAAAAGATCATTTATCTTACCGAAAAAAAAAAAAAATCCCTTTTCTGACACTGTGTTTGAAAAGAGCAGCGTTTTTAACTTTATAAAATTAAGTTTAATTACAAGCTCAGTTATCCTCCAGGAGATAACAGGTCCTAAGAAATCATTCAGTCATTCTTACTTCGGCCTTTGCTTAGTCAACGCAAATGTTTAATAGTTGCTAAGTGATGAATTTCTTTCAAAGAAATCAATTGTATGGATTATTGTTTCCAATTCAAGGAAGGTAAACGTTAATACCCAAATTAATATAAATTTCTACACCTAACATGCCCTTACAACTCCTCTAGTGCAATTACAACTGCTCATTCGTTTTTTGATGAAGAGCTCAGTCTTGGTTTCTCTGTCACTCCCTCAACACCCAGGGCCCTGCTCCTCACCGCAGGACTCAACGCACGTTCGTCTCAGGAATGGCCCTCCTTGCTTACCTCCTTGGCCCTTTAAGCCAGATAAAGTCTACTCTCCCAGCTTGGCTTGTCCTGAGAGTTGGGTTCGAAGAGATCGACATGTGCTCTTCCTCTTTAGGCATCATGGCAGCATGAATTTTTTCACAATGGAAGCTGCCGCATGGGGGCTGTGCCTGCTACAGGGCTGTTCCTTAGGTTCTCATAGTGGTCTTCCAACTGCATTTTTAAAAAGTATTCCTTTCCCCTACCCTCATCTCACTCAGTTAAAAAACAAAACAAAAAACAACCTTGTTCTTCCTTTCACAAAACTAAACCAAATTAATCAAACAAACAAACTTACTTCCAAACAAAGCTTAGTAGCTGAGCTGATCTTTCATAACCAACATTTTCTCATTCCAAACCACATCATCTATAAACCCGATAAAACACATTTCACTAGCTTGTGTTTCCCTCACGCTTTTCCAATTTACCCATGACCAAATCAGTCTGGCAGGAAACATGATATGTGGAGTGAATTTCAAATTTTTAATTCAAATCTATTTCCTATTATTTATTTTCTTTTAGGGCTAGGTCTGAGGACTTTCCAAAACAATTATCCTATGATAACACAGTGCTTTTAGGGCTAGTGTAAGAGCTTTCCAGAACAATTAACCTATGATAACATAGTGTCCAACTTCTAATGCCTCAAAATACAAACAAACTCAAACTACTTATGAAACAAAAATTTTACAGCAAGCTGGACAACCAAGTTTTTAAAAACTGGACAATTTCCTCCACACAGATTAAAAATATGTGCAGATTTACATAATTATGTAGAAAATTATTTTTCAGCTTTATTAATATTAGAAAGTTGTTTGAAATCTTGGATTATACATAGGCTTTCTTTGCTGTTCTCCTTGAATGGGATAGGACTTTCCATGGAGAACACTCAAATATTTCATTCACAGACTTTAAAACATGGTAACAGTGGCTTATAAATAAGTAAACTTCTTAACATACTACATTCTATCCCAGGCTAGAAAAGTAATATTGGCCATATCAGATCCTCGGTTTTCAAAGTTAAAACAACTGCTATTCCTTAACAATGTCATCTAAAAATTACTAAAATTACAAGCGAATGTAGAAACATTTGGACATATAAGTAACCAAAACTTAGTCTTACCACCACTTCCTCAGATGATAAGGAATTACTAAAAAGTAAACATTTTGTAAAACATAAACATATTGAATACAGAGGATGACAAAGGGACATACAGTTGTTTGTGGTAAAGTGAGAAGTAGCTATGCTGATCAGTATAAATTTTTAAATAATAGAATTCAGATACAATTTTCCTCAGAGTGAAAAGGTATTAACAACCTAAATAGTCTAGTTACAGGGCCAGATGGATACGCCATGTGAAAGTTAGAAAATGGGTAAGGAATTAAGGCCTACAGTTAGGTAAACACTATAGTGTGCATTCCATCTTCTAAAGTACATCCAATCAGATTAATGAAACAGAATCTCATCTAAACAGAAGCCCAAATTTAAGGGTTTGTCAAAAAATTGTGTAACAAAAGAAAACTGGTAAGACCACAAAAGAGTCACCCCATATAAACATATAAAAGTCTTTCCCCACATTTTTAATGGCTTATTTATAATTTTATTTGAAGATATTTTCCTGTCACAAAAACTTTTAAGAGATACTTAATCTATTTCTCCTAATTAGGGATTTCCCCACGATGGCTACAGGGTCTTAGAAGGGGGCTGAAGCTTCAGCTTGATTCGCTTCACTAGTAGCCACTTTGGGACGCTTCTGAAAGAACTGCCTGGGCGTGGAAAGAGTGTTGTTTAGTCTGATTTCAAAAGGTGAGATTTTTTTTTTTTAAACAATGGCACAGTCCAGTGAATAGGGTAACGGTGACATCAGAGGATGTGTCTTACCATACAGGCATCCAGATCTTCCAAACGCTCTATCTCTGTGAGCTCCTCCACTGTGATGATGGAGCGTTTAACTGGCTTCTCCTCAGCCAGCTCGATCTCCAAGGATTCTTGTTGAGGAACGGTCTTGCCACGTCTGCTGAAATGGTCAGCCTAGAAGGTCAACACGTGTACGAGGAGAAATTAAAGCAGAGACACAGAAGTGCTGGTTACCGGAATTCCTGAAGACGTCTTCCACGAGATGGCACAGTGGAGAACGACGCTGGCGAGTGCTAAGAGCAATTCTTAATACATTCACTATACAGAAACTTCTTTTATTATCTTTCTTTGGAGGACAGTGTTTTAAGCAATAAATTATAACTCTCTTTTCGTAAACAGACAACTTGGTAGTGTTTCTTTCATTAATTTTATTTGATATTTCCTCTGAAGAAATTTCCTTCTATATCTGGTACTTAAAAACTATCTGAGAGTAATAAAGTAATAAAACAATTCCAACTTTCATTATTTTTGATTAATTTTTTTTCTCACTCTCTTGCCCAGGTAGGAGTGCAGTGGTGTGATCTCGGCTCACTGCAACCTCCACCTCCTGGGTTCAAGCGATTCTCCTGCCTCAGCCTCCCGAGTAGCAGGGACTACAAGCACGCGCCACCATGCATGGCTAATTTTTTTGTATTTTTAGTAGAGACAGGGTTTCACCGTGCTCGCCAGGATGGTCTTGATCTCCTGACCTCGTGATCTGCCCACCTCGGCCTCCCAAAGTGCTGGGATTACAGGCATGAGCCACCGCGCCCGGCCTTTCATTATTCTTAAAGGTCTGAAAGGAAGGATATTACTGGCAACATTTTAATTACTGCTAGCTTTCACTGTTTTCATATAATGAATACCATATTTGATATGCTTTCTTAATTTCCAGTGTTATACTCGAGGTAAACATAAAATTAAATAAGAGGTAGAATAAGCTTGGCTGAAATTCATAAACTTCAGTGCTGAGCTGATCTGACACCAGGAACTTAGATTTAATTCTTTTGAAACAATGAGAACCAGTTGGCAAGTCCATGGAAACTTTGAGAACACTGACAAACTTACACTGGAGAAAATGGTATCTGGAAGTCATTGAAAACAAAGTTTCATACTGAAGATAGTATTTCCTTCATATGGCACTTAATCTCTTTCCTTATAATCTAAATCAGCACTATTAATGTTAAAATGAAGCTCAAATCAAAAGAGCATTCAGTAATTTTTTTTCTCATTGAAAAAAATCAATACTAAGTTCTTTAAGAAAGAACAATACAAAAAAGTGAAAAATACAAACTTTCAGTGTAGTTCTCACATGCAGATTTCTGTTAGTACCATATCTAGTATTTGTGCCATAAGTAAGTATTATAAGGCCACTCCTGGAGCTATGGGTTATCAATAAACTGTTTCTAAAAGCAGTTTATTTTAAAAGAATGCTCTAGGCCAGGCGCAGTGGCTCACACCTGTAATCCCAGCACTTTGGGAGGCCGACGCAGGCAGATGACTTGAGGTCAGGAGTTTGAGACCAGCATGGCCAACATGCGTGGTGAAACCCCACCTCTACTAAAAATACAAAAAACAGCTGGGCATGGTGGCACACCCCTGTAGTCCCAGCCGGGCGTAGTGGCACGTGCCTGTGGTCCCAGCTACTCGGGAGGCTGAGGCGGAAGAATCACTTGAACCTGGGAGGCGGAGGCTGCAGAGAGCCGAGACTGTGCCACTGCACTCTGGCCTCGGTGACAGAGCAAGACTTCATCTCTAAATAAATAAATAAATAAGTGGATGCTCTACTGATTTTGTTTGGACTTATTTAGAAAAAGAAAAGGCTCAATTAAGACCTCTAAACAATAATGCAGCTCCTCACTGTGCCAGGAAATAGAGAACAGTGTTTCTTACATTCAATGTGGTGATAAACTGGTTTTTCATATTTCCAATTTAGCACAAACCAATATACTGTTAAAATATAGTAAAAAACAAAAATTGGAAAAATGACATGTTTTTGGATACTGTGGCCATGTCAAACTGCTCAAGAAGCATCCCTTAGTGGGCCACCTTGGGTCCACAGGCAGCATATGAGTAGTGCTACCAGAGATGACTGTCTCGTCTTTCAGATTTTAGAAGACAGTCTTACACATTTTTCTCCAGTGAATTTTTCAAAACACGCATTTTGTCTGCTTCATGTTGAAGCCATTCCTGCTCCTCTCATTCCAGGATTCTCCAGTGTCACCCAACAATTCAATGCCATAAAACTGGTATCTCCAACCCACACAGTTAAGAAAACATCGAAGAATTTTTTTTTTTTTTAAGACAGAGGCCAGGCGTGGTGGCTCGTGGCTGTAATCCCACCACTTTGGGAGGCCCAGGCAGGCGGACCTACCTGAGCTCAGGAGTTTGAGACCAGCCTGGGCAACATGATGAAACACTGTCCCTACTAAGATACAAAAAATTAGCCAGGCATGGCAGTGTGCACCTGTAGTCCCAGCTACTCGGGAGGTTGAGGCAGGAGAATTGCTTGAACCCGGGAGGCGGAGGTTGCAGTGAGCCGAGATCATGCCACTGTACTCCAGCCTGGGTGACAGAATTTTTTTTCTTGCAGGAAACGTTGTTATAACTTTCTTATACTGCATCATATTGAGACATAAGATATAACCAGTTACAAAAGCTTCATCTGTGCCTCAAAGGACTTCTTGAAGTTTGCGAAACACTGAGTTTCTGATACACTTTTTCATAGGCACTGATATTGGGAGTAAAGTCCCCTACCTTGATGCAGAAACAGTCTCTAGATGAAGGAAGTATTTTTTCACCTTGGTTATAGCCAAGGCACCTGTTGGGCAGTCCGCAACTATCCATCACTAAATTATGCCCATTTTATTCCTGCACTTTCTTTGGAATTCAAATGTTTTTATTCTCTCCCTTGTTTTTAGAATAGTCCATTATCAAATAATCATATCAGAGAGCAACAAAATGAGGAACGATAATTAAAATGTGAATTTCACACTTCCGTCTCAACATCTCTTCCCAAAACTTTTGACCTTTATTATAAATGAACAAGAAGGTTTCTGGATACAATCACTTCTGCTTTCCCCTGCCATTCCCTCTACAAGTTTTAACAAGCTCCAGAATGGCTAGAAGCAACATAGAAGAGAAAGGAGGAAAATCAAGATCACAAACCATAAAGCTGTAATGGTGTGAAACGTACAAAACAAATCACATCCCCACGCCGGAAGCCATCCTGTATCATAGCAGAGTCAAAACAGGAGGTCCTGCTCAGGATGTGCACAGCACTCACCAGTTTATGATGGCAATGTGAGAGTGCATCCAGGATTTCGTCCACAATTCGATCAGACAGGAAGGAGGCCACTGTCAACTTTACTTCACTATGTGAAAATCAAAAGGACAGAGCAGCATTTTAATTTGTGCAAGGGGAGAAAAAAATCATTCACCCTTGCTGCTATACTGATAAGGTCAACTGTGATTCCAACTTCTATCTTTGTAAGTGGAATATAAGAATGTGTGAACAGGACTAAGGATTTCCAAAAATAAACCTTAAACACTGCCATAAACACACAAGTAATAGACTTTCTTTACCAATTTCAACCTGCCTCTACAATTTCAAATCTCAAGATTTAATGGTGGAAATGAAAAACACCTGGATAAAGACGAAGTTAATGGGGACCATATGTCCCATGTGATGAGGAACAATTCACCCATTGACATAAAGGAAAACAAACCTGGGCTGGAGTGAATTAAAACAAACCTAGTCTGGTTAAGTCTTAGTTACTGCTTTTAGTATGCATATCGCCCACCCTTTTAACAAGCTTTTCACCAATCAAATGATACCATACCTGCTTCTGCTTTGACTGGCCATGTTACTTTGAATATTCACAAAATCACCTATCCTCATCTTTTATGAAGAGAGGTCACTAAAATTTTCAGTTCTGGTGCCTGTTGCCAGACCTCAGAAAGTTGTCCACACAGCAGAAAGTGGTTTGTTGTTTTTACTAATAAACAGACCCAGTCACTAAGGTTCTGTCAGATGGCTGGTGTTTTTGTTTGCATTTTAGAAATCTGGGGATATTCCCGAGAATTCAACTTCCATGTGTGTTCTCAGTCTGAATATCTCAATGCTGATACGTACAAATGTACATTAAGGACAATACATTTAAAGGTAAGTATGTGAGAGAAATACATACCTGTATTCCAATATTATCTCATAAACTAACATTGAAAATGTATTTGTGTAACATGGAAAAAATCTTGTCAACCTAAAGGCAATAACTTGCATGGAGATTTCTCTGCCCAGGGAGATTTCTGAATAGAAGTACTTACTATTCTTTTGCTTACAGTAAAAATCATCCTGGGCTAAAGATCAAAATACATTTCTTTAACTTCTGCCCCGGAAACAAGGAATCACTAGCTATTTGCTTTTTCTGAGACTTCACTATTCCCCAGAGGTGTCTACTGGTAAGATTCACCCAGGTCTCATATTAAAATAGAGGTTACTGGGTCCCAACCCAAACTTTCAGAGTCGCCTGAAATTTAACTGCTTCCTCTGTTCTCTTTAGGCATGCTTGGAAATTAAACTTCCTCATAAAACTATAGGTTCAATCATTTCTCTTTCTCTCCTTCTCTCTGAAAGTGAGGAGGAGTGGTTTATCTATTTCAAATTGTAGCAACAAAAAAGATAGCGTCTTAAAAATGCAACTATTTTTAAATATCTCAGGATCATTCTATGATTTTGCTATTGGACACTATACTTCCTTACTGGTTAAGCTTCCAGTTTGCAAAAGTTTTACAGGAAAAGAGTCAACCTGACCTGCCCATGCAAACATGTATATTATATGAATGTATACATACATTTCATTCTAGCAATGTTCAGTATAATGCATTATAAGAAGCCAAGTAAGAGGAGTTAATGGACATAAAATTAATTCACTGATGTGTGTTCTATACAGTTCAACTTTCAGAATTTGCCCATTTTCAAAGGAAATGATCCTATTTGACAGTATTTGATACTCAAGCAAAGCTATCAGAACATGATATATTAGTGGCTGAAACCATTATTATGAAAGAACAGCGACCAATACATTATTTTCTCCTTAATATTTAGGCATCTCTGACAAAAAATTCTGAAACCACAAGTTATGAGAATATGTAAGCTCTCCTAGTTAAGGGCTAGAGTTCATACGGTCACTAATCTATGGGGTCCCGTAAACCCTCTAGAAGTCTTTTTTAAAATTCCTCAAGTCCTTCCAATTGTCTTACAGTTCAGCTGAGTAGCAATTAGGGGCTTAGTAAAATAAATTAAAAACCAATCAACCAAACAAAAAAACCCCGAAAAACCATACCTGAGAATATTCAGTTCCTGCAGAATTTCTAAATCCTCAAAGTTCTATAATCCGGATTAAAGTCATCAGCCTTTGCTATCTAGTTAATAATACAGTTTATGGCTTATTTTGTTTTTGACTCATTTTTCTCATGGATTGTCATTTAACTACATCACTGTGTTGGTACCACCCCCAGCTCTACAGACAGGAGCTATTATTTCTGCTACATCTATATCTTTATCAATATTCAAAAATGGTTAAAATGGAAAATTTAAAAATGTTTCTGAACTTAAGTTTTTAGTTATCTGAAACATTATGAGAATGAGCCAAGCTATCATGTAATTCTGCTGATGGACCAAGAGTCTCCATGTAAAAATTCAGAAAAGTCTGTCAGTAATCACAGCTTCTAAATATTTATATCTTGTCATATTTTTCAAACTTTTCCAAACAGAAATCTATGTAAATACTGCAAAGACACCATTATTACACACATAGTATTACAGAATCACCAAAAAAACCCAAAAGGAAAATATGGTAAGGTGAAAGTGGGCCTCTGCCTATTTATAGCTGTGCATTTGTTCAGTGCACGGTGGTAAAAAGCAGACTGATCTCAATCTTCAAGCGAGCAATTTATAAAGGTGAAAGATAAACTCTGGAAACAGAAAACAGGGATGACAAACATGTACCCCCTCTTAAATATAAAACCCTTAAACAGAGCACATCATTCTATGCCCTTAAGTAATGCAGGCATATACGTGATCGCCTTATTCTGGAAATGTATGAAACCTATGCATTTATGCACAGTTCTATTTATACACAGTTTCTGCCTATTAAACATGCCTAAACACATTATATATGGATACAGCCAACAATAACCTTCCTTACAGCTGCCTCAACTGCATTCCCAGCAACTGCAGCTCCTAGGTTTATTAACATTATAAACCTACCTAATTTTGTTAAGGATATCAATTCCAGACTGCTCCAACAGAACATTTTTAACAAAGGTGCGTGGAATAGAAATCTTTTCGGTGCTGGCATGAATCAAGTCCTGCCGAATGTGGGCTTTTTTCATCACACTGGGACAAAGATTCTCAGCAGCATCAACCATGGACTCCAGCAACGCCTGCAATGCAGCACAAGTGAAGGGAAGAGATGATGACACTGCAACAGAGGCGCTCGCCATCAAACTCAAAGGTGGTTATATATGACACGGAGCCCTCAGAGAACAGGGGCACAGTGGACTCCCAGAGCGCAGCCCAGAATTCTGAGCTGTCCCGGGGTGACTTGCAACTGCTGGATGATCACTGATCTCTGGTAATCACTTTAAATCAGACACTTGGCAGAACCAGGCAAGCTTCACGCTGGGATCTGAAGTGCTATGGTGTGGCAGCTGTACTTAACACCAAGCCATTAATCAGAAGATTAAAAATTACAAATATGAAGCCTTTATACACTCACTTACCACAAGAAATTGTTTTCCCTGGTACTAGAAAATAAAGTCACAGATATCCCTAGAAGATATATCAGATTTGAATGCTTTTGAGATTTTGCAAATCACAGAAACCCCAAATTAGGGTGAACCATTCAACTGCTCTATCAAAGTGGCAGTAGCAGAAAAATCACAGAAACTATTGCCAATTTTACTCTTTTAAGAGAAACACTTCAGTGTTAGGTACGATATTAATTATTATGACAATAATAAACAACATGAAAAATAAAGATAAAAACATTAACAGCACTTTAGAGATTGCATTAATAATAGCAATAAAAACACATTCATACAGCACTTTAGAGTTTGAAATATGTTTTCGCACATTTTATCCTTCCAACACCTGTGAAGATGGGTAGGGCAGGTATTCATGTGATCACCCCTGAAGAATTGAGCTAAGGGAAGTTAAATAAATTGTCTGAGATGGGTGATATGGCTAGAAAGTGCGGAAAAGGCATCAGCGCGTCAGACCTAAATTGGAAATCTAGCTGAGTGACACTGGACAAAGTTACTGATCTCTGCATTTTACTTTCCTTGCTCAAAAAATGACAATAAAAAAGTTCTCTCTTGATAGGATTATTGAGGATAAATAATATTACATGTGTTTGTAACGTGTTCCGAAGAGTGTCTAGCACACAGTAAGAGCTCAGTATATTGCAGGTATTAAAAGCTCAATAAATCACAGACATTATTATTAATCTGATTTCAAAGACTGTTCTTAATAAGAAACCCAGTTTTTGAAAGCGAAGCTCAGATCCTATTAATGGTCCAGTGTGAACAAAGCAATGAAGCACTATTATCGAAAGACTAGTACAGTGGTCGATCTGGTCACGTATTAAAATGCAAAGCACGATCCCACCAGTTAAATTTCTCATCGCACTGCAGGATGAGCAGTAGAGTACCAGGCTGTTTATAAGGATCGTGTGGAAAACCAGGAGGGAGGCAGCCATCTGAGAAGCTTCCAAAAGCCTTTCCAATTTTGACAGTGCTCTGTCCCCATTATAATTCTGGCTGAATAATCACCGAATTAGTATATTTTCCAAGAAAGCTCCTATACCAACCATCTGCAAGAGATACAGGTAAGTCAGTTTAAGGCAAACTAGTTTCCTCTTTGACACTGAAATAAGCCTATTTTGTTCTAGATGGAATAAGAGTCCAGCATTCCTGATACGAACAATCTCAGGTATCAATACTCTGTTTTAATTCTGTCATGTCCTTCAACATAGCAGTTACTTTCTGAAAGGTCTCCCTGTATGACAGTGCTAATTCAGTTCGAATGAACTCCAGACCTAAAGAGAGGAGGCCTGGCTTCCAGTGTAAACTCTGGCATGAAATTTCTGTGGAATGGTAAATGAGTCATGTTCAGTGAATTATCTTTGCAGATCTCTGCATTCTGATCTGTAAAATTATTTAAGGTCTCTTTCTGCTCCATGATTGCATAACTTTGACCCTACAAAAATGAATTTTAGCCTGCCTCAGGCATTCAATTAATTCAATAAATATTTTGCAGTTAGTTCCTTACTACCACCACTACTATCCCAAGAGTACAATACAGCACTTTAAAGTAACTTCATTCAGGGTTTCCTTTGATCCACATAACAACTCTGTAGGTGAAGGGAGACTTTAGATGAGGGCACTGGGGCTCACAGGAGGTAAGTGACTTGTTTGAGGTCACTCAGTTGGTCACTGGAGTTGGTGAGATGAGGATTCATGTCTTCTGTTTCCTACTCTTGTCTCCTATTCTATCCATCCTCATCTAATGGCCCCAATCAGTGTCCTCCAAAGGAATGTGCTTTTCGTCTCTGCTTCATTACCTATACATTTGTTCCCTTGTTCTCTTAAGTAAACAGTATCTAGGGCTGCCAGGTTGAACTTTGTAGTGGCAAGGCTGGGAGAGAGATGAGAGAGGACGGCAGCCTTTCCTTCATGCCCCATGGAGCTCTGCACGCCAGACAGACCCTGTTCAACACCCATCCTTCCAATGGCTTCGAACTGTATTCCAATGAGTCCCAACCAAATGTTTACCTATAATCACCTATATAATCCATATGGTGTAATACATATACAATACAGCCTAGGAAATATTTCTACCTGAATATTCTGCCATGGAAAGGTCAGCTGCAACATGTCCTCCCCTACAATAACAACGACAACAGCAAAATCAACCTTTCTTGCTAAGTGCTTTACTGTGAAGAATGGTACCCAACTAGGTAAGACATGTGCACATCTCACTAGACTCTACCTACCTCAACCCCTTCCATTGCATCTATCTCCAAACATGCTAGATTTATTCCTAGATATTTCCTCAAAAGCAGAAATATGTCAAAATTATCACTCTTCAGCACAGAATAGAAATCCCTGAAGTAGCTGGTAGATGCTGAGCTTGCCAGCCCCATTTCTTGCCATATCTCTGTATTTCTTTCGTAACTATTCAAAATCCAATCATAGTTGCAGTTCCCGTATGATCCAGGCTCTGTTTCCATGCTTTGTGCACTGTTTTCTTGGCCTAGATTCTTCCATTTTCCCCTCTGAGCCAGGATAAAACATCTCTACTCCTCTACATTCAGCTCAATATTTTTCTTTGAGAAGACTTTCTTCCCCTACTCTCTTTACACTCCAAGCTATATTTGATGACACGCACTCCTTCATGATGCCATAATAGTGGGAACCTCAGTGATCAAAAACAAAATAAAATAAAATGCTCAAGAAGTTAGTGACTTTTACCCATTTTTGGGTCAAGACACTCCTTTGAGAATCTAATGAACACTCATTCAGAAAAATTTACATGCAATTTTAATAGAATCCTGGAAGTTCAGAGAGCTAGAGTCATCAGACTCCAGAAACAGAGTTTGAACCTGGTGGCAACTGTGAAGTCCCACCTTACATCCTCAGGGCCTGGCACACTTCTTAAAACAGTTAAAAAGTATTACAGGTCCAAGGACTTGCCGCGGATGGGTACTGTAGAGTCCATCTTTTCTGTACTAAACTTCAGTGCTATCTCTGTCATTTCTAACATTTGAATATATGCATGGCTCCATTTCTGGGATCTGTTTTTTTGGTTCATCTACCTCTGCATATTGTTCTAATTATCCTAAGTCTTAACATGTAGTAGAACAAGAATACCAACCTTCTTGTTCTTCTTTACATGTGTCTGGGCTATTCTTGAGCAACACTTTTCCATATGTTTAGAATCAGCTTCGTCAAGTTCTATTAAAAACTTATCAGAATGTCTACTAGAATTATCAAATAACAAACAAATTTGGGAAAAAACTGACAACTATTACAATAACTTTTCCTACTCATAAACATGTCACATATTTTTGTTTTAGAAGTTTTTCAAAGTCTCTCAATAAACTTTCTCCATTGAGGTGTTATAGATTTATGTGTGATTTATTTACTAGGTGCTTTAGATTTTTCTGTTGCTATTTTACTATTATTATTATTATTATTCTGAGATTAAGTCTCACTCTGTTGCCCAGGCTGGAGTGCAGTGGCGTGATCTCAGTTCACTGTAACCTCCACCTCCCAGGTTGAAGCTATTCTCCTGCCTGAGCCTTCTGAGTAGCTGGAGTTACAGGCACCTGCCACCACATCTGGCTAATTTTTTTGTAATTTTTCGGTAGTGATGGGGTTTTGCCGTGTTGGCCAGGATGGGTCTTAAGCTCCTGACCTCAAGCAATCCACTCCACTCGGCCTCCCACAGTGCTGGGATTACAAGTGTGAGCCACCATGCCAGGCCCTCCGCTACTATTTCAGATGGTGACTATTTTTAATGACACTTTCAAATGGTGACTATTTTTAATGACATTTTCTAACTAATTGTTGCTGACATAGAGAAACACAATTTTTTTTTTTTTTTGAGACAGGATCTCATTCCACCACCCAGGCTGGAATGTAGTGGCACAATCATAGCTCACCCCCACCTTGAATAGCTGGGACTACATGCACGGGCCACAATGTCCAGCTAATTTTTAAAATTTTCGTAGAGACGAGGATTCGCTGTATTGTTCAGGCTGGTCTCAAATTCCTTGACTCAAGTGGTCTTCCAGCCTCAGCCTCCCAAGTGCTGGTATTACAGGTGGGAGCCACCATGCCTGGCCTAATCTTTTACATACTGCTCCACATCTAGAAACCTTATCACACAAATTAAATAACTTATTTGCAGATTCTTTGGGTTTTTTTTTTTTTTAGTAGGCCATCATAAAATCTGAAAATTCTGTTAATTTTTCTTCTCTTTAAATTTTTACATTTCTCATTTCTTTTGCTTGTCATATTGTACCGCCTAAGACCCTCAATATAAAGTTGAATAGAAGTGATAATAAACATCTTTGCCTTATTCCTGAATTTAAAGGAAATATTTTCCACCATTAAAAAAAAAATCTAAACCTATAAAAATTGAAAAAAATAGGACAATAAGCATCTATGCCCTACTCCTAAAATTTACCAGTTGCTAATAATTTGGAATATTTGTTTCTCTCTCTCTCTGAAATATCTGAAAGCATGTTGTAGGCATCATGACCCTCACTGCTAACTTCTTAAATTATCTATGCTTAGCTCATTAGTTTTCAGCCTCTCCTCACTTCCAATATTGGTATTTAAAATTGTGTATCTCACCCTATGTACTGGTTTAGTTGCATCCTACAGGTTCTTATATTGCTATTTACATTACTGTCAATTCCTTATATCCTCCAATTTAAATTATGCTGTACCCTTTGATGAGTTAGAATTTTTAAATTTATAAATATGTGGGGTCTTTTTTAAGTTATCTTTTGTTATTAATTTCTAACTTATTTGAATTAAGACCGGAGAATATCGTCTTTGAAATTGTGCAGAGGATCTTTATGACTTCATGAGAATTTTTCAGAAATATTCCATAAACGCCTGAAAAAAAATTGACATTCTTTTTGTCGTGCACTGATTGTATAGTTGCATTAGATCACAATTCAGATTTTTGTTGTTCAAATAATTGTTGTTCATCATTGTTTTGCTTATCAATTACAGATAGTTATTTTAAAAGAGCTCTACTACAATGGCACAGCCCAAAATGGCAAATTCATCCACTTTTCTTTGTAATTTTGTCCACTTATTCATTCATTTACATACGAAGCCATATGATTAGATGCTTACACACTTGAAATTGTTATGTATTTCTAGAAGACTGGACCATTTGTCACTATTCATAGACCTGTTTACTTTCTACTGATACATCTTCTATTGCCATTTGGGTGGGATCAATTCTTCTGGCTTGGAATTCAACCTTGTATTGTAGGATATTAGGATCACTGTCACCAGCCCAAATCAGTCACTGTGACACCAAAAATAACCCAACATATTCTAATGCTCTTCTAGAAATGCAGTACAAGTTTTAGTTTAGGGTCTCTGTTTTAGTGATTCTACTAGAAATTTTAACATGCATATTTTACCTCAAGTGTAAAGCAACACTGTCCAATAGAACTTTGAGATGATGGGAATATCTGTGCTGTCCAGTAAGGGAGCCAGTAGCCACATGTGGCTACTGAGCCCTTGAAACTGAGAAACTGAATTTTGAATTTTGTTTAATTGCAATTTTAATGGCTACATGTTGTAATGGGTAATACAATGGACCATGAGGGTCTAATGCTGAGTTCTTAACACTTCTCTAGAATAAAACTAGGACCTTGGACTGCTTTAACTCTTTCCACTAACTTATATACTCACTTTCAGTATTTGCTTTTGAAAATTTTATAGGGTGTTAAACATTAATGTCGCTGTTTCATGTAATGTTACTGTTTACTCATATTTGGACCGTCCCTGGTCGTTAGTCTTCTTGTAGCTCAGATTCCCTTTTTAGATAATTTTTCTTTGTC
Organism: Cheracebus regulus; assembly: GCA_963574635.1. Lineage (NCBI taxonomy): Eukaryota > Metazoa > Chordata > Mammalia > Primates > Pitheciidae > Cheracebus > Cheracebus regulus. The sequence goes on from CAUYQU010058064.1 coordinate 99,166, forward strand.
CTAAAGCATATCCTTGGTGTCTCGTGTGTGTGTGTGTGTGTGTGTGTGTGTGTGTGTGTGTGTGTGTGCAGTCTAGTGACAGCAAATGATATCAGTTTTTGCATTCATGAAAATGCGCTCATCTTCATTCATAAAAACTAGGTCCACTGGGTATATAATTCTGATTGATACTTTATGTTCTCTCTAAAGTTTAAAGATACTATTTCATTGTCTTTTGGATTCCATTAACTACTAAGAAGTGAGCTATCAGTCTTAATATGTCTTTTTTTAAGTAAGAAAAAAGAACCTATCCCTGCCCCCTACCACCAACCAACTCTGGCCTCCTTTTAAGATACTTATCTTCAGGGCTCTTTACTTTTTATTACAATGATTCTAGATGTAAGTTTGCTTTTATCTGTCTTGCTTTAGGTTTCACTGGGCTTCCTGCATCAGAAAAGTCTGGTCTTTAATTCATCTCTGAAATTCTCAGCTGCCATCTCTTCAAATGTTGCCTTCCCCTAGTCTCTATTTTCTTTTTGGGGGGGAAATCTAAATTAGGCTTATGCTAAATTTCTCACACATTTCATAACTTTTCTTATATAGTCTTCATTTTGTTAGTCTCTCTGTTTGACTACCTTCAGACAACTTGCAATGCACCGGCCCTGTTTTTGAAATATGCTAATCTGGTTTCATCTTGTCTGTATCTCTCTCTAATGACAGTTATGAGGGTCTATAGTTCTTAACTGTAAAAATAACTAATGGTATTTAGGAAACCTGTTTAATATTTGTAAAGTGAATTGGATTAATATCCTTAACATGGCAGCTATGCTCTTATATTCTTGCAGTGAGCCAATGACTTGCAGTTCATTACAAGCAAATACAACTTCTATACTAAAATGCCCTGAAATCTTCCTTTCTTTTGCTTTGGAAAATATAAGGTCTTGAAAAAGAAAACTCAGAGAACTCTTCTGGCCAAAATAAGTTAACAGTTGACAAAGTCACACCTAAACCCCTCAGGCTTCATATCCTAAGTAAAGCTGAAATTTACCAGTCAAGTGTTTTACCATTTAAGCCTTGCATGAAATCAAGAATTTCCTAGGTCAACACAAACATTCTAGACTTTGAGGCCCGAAGGGAAAAATGTAATGCTTCCTTATGTTAAAACATTCAAATCTTACTTGTTCCTCTGCTACTACTCCAGGAACAAATGTCAGGATCAAGAGAGGGAAAACAGGAGGCATGTTGTCATTCTGAAATAACTAAAGCAAGGCCAGTCTAAAGCAAACATCACCTCCTTCAAAGAAGACATTTCTCCAGTCTTACTGCTTTATTTTCCTCCAGGAAGTATACTAAGAAGGCTGGCTTTTCTAGCCATTTATTTTGCTTTCTGAAATAATTAGAAAGAAGGCTTAAAGAGCTATTTGAACTTATTCTCATTCAATATTCAAAATGTCTCTGACTGGCCATGGTACAGGATGACCAAATATTAAAGCTGAAGTAAATCCCCCTGATTATCATGAGGCCAAGATAATCTTGCAGAAGGAAACTTGATCCAAAAACGTAGGCAACTTGCTTAGAACACACAGCAGGAAACCCAGGACATGAATCTAGGCCTGCTGGTTTCCTTTTGTATTCTACCACTTCCTATAATAAAAAACCTACTTTTACAAAATAACATTTAAACAAGATAATCCATCGACTTTAGTGCTTATGAGTATAACATGTTAAATTTAGAGAATGTGGGCAATAGAAAAAGGAAAATTTTTACACAAGAAAATTTGATACTAGTAGTGAATTCAATAAGAACCACAATAGTTTAATTTAAAACTTAATACTGGTCATATTAAAAATACATTTTCCCTACATAATTTTAAGAAAATCAATGCATTTGGTAGCTTATATAGACAAATCGTAATTTTTTAAAAATAATAAAAGGTTGTCCACTTGTCATGTAAACTGGAAAAAAATATAAAGAAGTCTATTAAAAGTATCAAAAATGAAAGGTGCACCCAGTTAAAAGAAAATTTTTAAATACATTTAATTAAGAAATTTTGGTTGAGGATTTTTTCTGATTCATTCCAGACACCCCCAGAGAAAAACAAACTTGAAACTCAGAAGGATTGAGAATAATAAAAACAAGTGAGTAGGGAACAGGAAAAGGCGGGGGGATGGTGGGGAGAAAGGCCATTTGGAGGTCTGGGAGCTTAGACATAGTGAGAATGAGAGAAAAGCACACTACGACACTTGCAGATAAGGAGGCAATGACGAATGGAGAACACTGGTGATGTTTAAAAAGGGGGTCAGAGAAATCAATGTTTAAAAAAAAGGTAGGAAATACCTATTTACAGAAGATATTTTGTATCCTAAATATATTTATATTATTTTAGGCTTTTAAAAGTTCAAATGTGTTTGACTTCAGAAATTTTTCTTCTACTCTCTCCTAAGAAAGAGACTGGCAAGAGTCCATTTCAACAATTCCATGCAATGAGAAAGAAATGAACAGCAAAGGTATACGGGATGATTTTTCATTTAGAGCATTTTTGAAATGACAATTAACAGTTTGAAGCTATTTGATAGGGAAGGTCCTGTTACAAATGTTTTATGCCCATTTAAATTCTAGACAGTTCTCAGTATGGAGTAAGTTCTTGCAAATACTTTAATGAAACAAATTAGGCAATGGATATGAATACATAATTTATAGAAGAAGAAATACAAAGGGAGAATGAAATTAGTTGATGCTTCACTGAGTTGCTGAAGAAATCCAAAAGACCATGAGGCCGGGTGTGGTGGCTCATGCCTGTAATCCCAGCACTTTGAGAGGCTGAGGCAGGCAGATCACTTGAGGTCAGGAGTTTGAGACCAGCCTGGCCAATACGGTAAAACTCCATCTCTATGAAAAACCCAAAAATTAGCTTGGCCTCGTGGGCTGGTGCCTATAGTCCCAGCTACTTGGGAGGCTGAGGCATCAGAAGCACTTGAACCTGGGAGGCAGAGGTTACAGTGAGCTGAGATCACGCCACTGCACTCCAGCCTGGGTGACAGAGCGAGACTCTGTCTCAGTAAACCAACCAACCAACAAACAAAAAGACACAATGAAACTTTTTTTCCCCCATTACATTGAAAAACATCAAAAGGTTGATAAACTTAGTATTGTTGAAGATGTGGTAAAATCAGCAATTGCCTGCACCAGTGAATAGCAGCATGTGAACACATATGAAACTATAATACTATTTGACATAACAATGGGTCAATTATAGAAATTTACCCTAACCAAATTAATCAGAAATTGTAAAATAAATTAGCTTGATACAGCTATGCAATGGAATACCACAGAGCCATTAAAAATGATTATTCATTGAGCCGGGCATGGTGGCTCACGCCTGTAATCCCAGCTCTTTGGGAGGCTGGGGTGCACGGATCACCTGAGGTCAGGAGTTCAAGACCAGCCTGACCAATATGGTGAAACCCCGTCTTTAAAAAAAAAAAAATTTTTTATAAAAGAAAAAAAAAAGATTATTCATCAACCTAGAATTGCATTCATGACACTGTACCAAATAGAAAAAGGTTACTATCCAGTATGTACAGCACGATAACTTATACAAGGAACTGTGTATATAGGCACAGAATGTCGAGAAATTCACCAAGATGTTAACAGAGACACCATCTCTAGGATTTCAGGGGATTTTTACTTTCTTTTTTTTTCTATATGTTAGTATTGTTTAAACATTTCAGGAAGAGTAAGTTTCATTTTTTACAGTTAAAAATAAACAACAGAGCCGATTTTGTTTTAAATATGTTATCTGTCATTGAGGATAAAACAAGTTCTATTAGGTAACAAACGGTCTAGCAGAACTCTACCATCCACAGTCCTTTTCTGCCCATCTGTCTCTGCTCAGAATGGATTCAAAACAAACATGATTAAATAAAATAAAAATGACACACAGCATCCTTCTGTATTACACACACAGGAAGACAGGAATTTAACCTCCTTAAAAAGAAAATCCCACATTTTCTCCTTCATTAACTTAATTTTCAAAGAGAGTAATTAACGTGCTGCAAAGTTATTAATGAGTTGCACTTCAAACTCCCTATATGCTGCCGCAGTTGTGTTCTCAGAAGAAAACAGGCCAAATAATTATAGACATTCAGACACGGTTTTTAAAGGCATTCTTGATAGGCAGATTGGAAGTGATGAAAACTTTCTGAATGGGAAATTTATCTAGTGTAGCTGTTTCTTGAAGTTACTTGAAACAAAAGCTGGTCTTAGATTACTCTATTCCCCTAAGATTTCAATGACTTTTTCTTTTTTTACCTTTTTTCAATGAATCTATATGGCAGGTCTCTGCAACTTTGGGTACCTTATAATTACATTTAAATACCTTTCCTTAGTCTTTCAACCAGCTCCTTAAAAGGATTATTATCTATTTACCTAGTGGCAGACTCCCCACATAGGCAGCATCTAGACACTGTCAATGTAGTTACTATCATCTCTCCCATTCTCTATATCAGATGTTAACAACAGGATGTATTTTTTCCTGAAGCACACTTCTCTTTCTAGCCCCTAATTAGAAATCAATCCTTCCTTTATCAGTGGCAACCCATCATCTACTAGGTAGATTTAGAGGTTTACTGTCAAAAATGAAACTGTTTATGTAAGAAGTCTTTCCAAATTTTACAGTGAAGCTGGAAAAGACACAGCATTCAATTTTTACTACAAGTGCATCTTTGCAGCATGCACACATACAAATCGATAAAACACAGATGGCTATGGAATGAAACGCTATCATACACAGTTAAATCTTAACAATTTCATTTCCCAAATAACAAACCCCACAAACCTTTAGTTGTTCATCTACTACTCTCGTAACTTCTCCAGCCATTGATTCCAGGGTGTCCTGAATGGGACTGGATAATAAGCTACCAGCTCCCGGGCAAGACGCACCACCAACATGGTACAAATTTGGTAACAACTGTAAGAAAAATTTTAAAATAACCTCTTTATAGTTGAGTAAATATTTTAATAAGCATCAAAATCATTGCAGAGTGAATGAGAAGGGTGAAGAAATACTGTTAAAGATAATCTCTTCTCAGTCAAAGGCTCTTTGCACAGATTAATAAACTGAGGTTGAGACTGTGGCCATTCATTTTTATTCAATGAGTCACAGTAATCCTAAGAAACACTAGACTGGGTATTAGGAGACTTTCACATTGACCACTTCTGTCATTAAGCAGCTCTGAAACTGCAGGAATAATACACTACCCTCTCATGTCTTAATGTCCTCATCTGGGGTATGAAAGTTGAGTCACTTTTACTCACAACACTTCTGTAACCAAAAGTGTAGGTGTTTGCCAGACCAGGCAACTCTCGTTTTCTGCATACTCCAAATGGGTGTCCTACAAATCTCCTCAATTCAATTCTGACACTATCTGCCCAGAGTTTGTCTCAGATCCCAAAAGTGAGAGACTCAGTCCCATCAGACTACGCCCGATTCAGATGCCGGTCCCAGGTTGTTACTGTTACTTCTAACCAACCAGCTATAAATACAAGGGGTTCCCACAAATTCTTCCTCAGCTTCTCAAATTTGCTAAAATGACTTACAGAACCCAGCAAAGCATTTATATTATGACTACTGATTTACTATAAAAGACATGGCTCAGGAGTAGGCAAACAAAAGGAGACGGACAGGGTGAAGTATGGGGTTGGGGTAGCTTCCATGCCATCTGGGAACACAGCCCTCCCAGCGCACTGATGAGTTCTTCAACCCAAAAGTTCTCTGAAGCCAACTATTTAGAGATTTTATGGAGGACCCATTACATAGACACCACTGATTAAAATCATTGGCCATTGGTGTCCATTCAGTCTCCAGCCCCTCTGTATTTCCAGGAGGCCCAGGGGTGGGGCTGACAGACTGAGTTCACATGGCTGATTTCTCTGGCAACCTCCCCTATCCTGCAGCTATCTAAGGGCTCAGGAAGACTCATTAGGATAAACTCTGGTGTGGTGAGAGGAGCTTTTTATTAATAACAAAGATGCTCTTATCATCTCTGTCACTCAGGAAATTACAGGGGTTTTAGAAGCTCTTTGTCAAGAACCAGGAACAAAGACCAAATGTTGTAACAAAAGATGCTCCTATCATCCCTATCACTCAGGAAATTACAAGGGTTTTAGAAGCTCCATACCAGGAACTGCGAACAAAGGCCAAAATATATTTCTTATTGTATCACAGGAGTATCTGACTGATATACAGTTTCCTCACACTTTATGACATTCAGTGACTGTGTGATTCTAACAGCAGAACCACAACTAGATCCCCCTTTTTCTGACTCACAGTTAAGTCCTTGCTCTACTAAGTCACACTTTGGGAACCAAAGTCTAATGTGAGAGAAGTTTCCGTTTAGAGATAATAGTGGGGAGTTTCATGTTACCAGCTTAGAAGCAGCATTGCTTTAAAGGAATTGTTACTCATTTAAACTACAGCTCCCTCTCAGTTACTGAGGGCCCAATCACATCCTCTGAAAATCACACTGGCCCTCTGCTTTGTATTCTGTAGCTCGATTATGGGTCATCAGCACAGGTACAGAAAGGAGGTCAAGGCTAATTCAGTTCACTTTGCCACTTGTTAGTAAACTTGGAATTGGGTAGAGAGATAAAGAAAGTTGAAACTGGTTTCTAAAACTAAATTTTATGAAACTTTTTTATTACACCAGACTCTCACATTGCCTGAAGTGAAACTCACCGTTTTCGAGTTCTTAGCATCACGCATGAGCCGCTCTGCTGATTTTAAATCTTCCTGGATAGCATCTCCCCCACAATTTCGTAAGGAGTTGAGATGATCTTGTACTTTCACACATATTCTGTCAATCATCTGCTCCAAACCAGAAAAAGGCAAGCATCCAAGTCAGCCCAGGCGATATTCAGAGAGAAGGAAACACAGACTTGGGCATGAAAAAAACTTCAGCAAACCACAGAAGGGGCAAGGATGAAAACCTCAAACCCTTCTAACTGGAATCGTTAAGAATGCCACTTATAAGCAATTATTAATTTACTTCATTCATGCAACTAACCTTTGGCAACTTTAACCCCAGAAAAAAACTGAAGGCATTTCAGTTCCCTTTCCTGCCTTAGGAAATGCAGCATGTACAACAAAGGTGAACATTTCTTGCACTCAGTGACATTTTGCTAGATACTAACTCCTTCAATAACTTTTAGTGCCCTCCATGCATTTGACACAGAATTAGGTACTGAGGAAACAGAGAAAATGTGCAACACTTAGACTGTTGCAATGACTATAAAATGATGCCCGACAGCCAGTTGGTCTCAATATTATAGAAACCAGAACATCCCTTAGAAATCGGTATTTTAAATATTGATTCAATTACATCAGGTATTTTTCTTTGTAAATTAAGAGCCACCAAAAAACAAAAGCAAGCTGAGGTTTTATTACATTAATAAAGGTAATAATAAAGTCAGTATCATCTACTTTCTATTACAATAAGATGTCTCCTCTGCCAAGTTAATTGCACCTAAATCATTCTCCATTGCCTTACGGATATAAAATACAAAACCCAATGGGAGATGGTGGATCCCTTTGGTAGCCAAAAAACACTAGAGAAAGGTGAAAGATTATATTCTTCTATATTTGTACTTACACAAAAAAGCATTAAGGAAGCCAAGAAGTCTAAAGAAAAAGATAACCACAGTGTGGTTGTAAAAGTGTCTCCAACATCTTCAGCAGAGCTGTAGGTTGTCTATTTATTTCATGTTCTTAAAAAAATTATTCATTCTTCAAAGACCTTACATGTCAAGAGTCCCCCTCCATGTGATAATTCATTTGGCAGGAGAGACAAATGATGTTCTTTTTAAGTTAAATTCACACTTCTTGATTTTGAATTATTTGATATCACAACTATAGGAAGTTAAAGTCCGTCCTCCTTTCCCCATCAATTTCAAAACAACAGAGACAGTACACACTATTCGGAGACTCCAGGTCTGATGACAGAGCCCACGTCTGCTTGCTGCAGCAATACCAGCTCTCTTGCCTTATTCTTTGTAAAGTTAGGTTCATAATATCTACCGCACCTTCTTTACTAGTGTGTTATGAAGACAATTCAGCAAAATAACACCTCTCAAAGCACCTATTACTGATAAAGGGCCAGTAATGCCAAAGCTGATGTACAATAAAAACAGCTCCTACTGCTGTAAAATATATTGAGGCTACATAAGTTATTATCTTGAGATCCCTATAGGAAAAGGAAGTTATACGAATATTGCTTCTCACGTCAAATTCTCTCTCTGCCTAAAATCCCAAAAATCTAAGATAAGAAAGTTATGATTCCTGCCTATGACTGTAGGCAGAAATCATATTTTTCTGTATCATACAATGCCCTGCATAGAGCTAACTATAAGTTTTTAAAAATCTTAATTGACACAAATCATAATTCTTCTAACTATTGTATTGATCTGTGCTTCCTGAAGCAAAAAGGCTCATCAATAATTCACATCTTAACCAAGAATAGATGTCTAATTTCAAGAGACAAATAAACCACACAGTGAGAAAGAAACTGATATACATTTGGGGCCGCAAAAGGGTAATTTGAGAGGCATGTGAATGAAGCACTATACAGTTGATCATCATTAATAGAGACCAAAGAGACACCTGAAATGTATGACCTTAAGCATTCACCAAGGAGAGAGGGTTTACATGAACTCAACAAAAATAGTCTTTAAGTAGAACATTTTTAAATGTCATCCAAAAGAAAAATTAAAATTAAGTTCTTCAATTCAAAGAAGACATAAAATCTCATGTCTCCCAAATTCTTCTGAGCCTAGCTCAACAGACCACATTTGGATGCTTTACCGTGAAAGAGCTGAAAGCTCAGAAAAGGTAAACTATTTAAGATGACATGGAATGATTACACAGAGTACAAATGGAAAATTTTTAAAAAAGTAAATCAAGGGGTTGATCGGTTAACAATTCATCCCTCAACAAGATAAATATGAAAAATAAAGAGATGCAATCTGAAAGGCTACAGTCTCTTGGGTTATCCTGTTAGAAGACCTCATAGAAGATGGTTGTGTTAGGGCTGTTTAGTTTAACCTCTTTACTTCACCCTAACTCTACAGCGTTCAGTTTCTTTAAACAACACAGAAAAGCTGTTGACTGCTGTAGTTTTTAAAGCTCAACTCCTTCCAAGAAAATGTACCCTGTTGTTCCTGGACATGGTTTTGAGTGTTAATCTGTCTTCTTACATTCTTCCTGCAGGTCCCGTATCTTCCTCTTGAGAACACCCTGCACCATCACATGCTCTCTTCCAGTGACAGTCTTGGACGTATTTCAACACACCTCTCTTTTCTTCCTTAACCTTCTTTTCTTCAGGTTTAACGCTCCCAGCTCCTTTTCCCATGCCTACACTGACACAGTTGTGCAGTTCTTGACCGCCTTTTCCACAGGTCACTTCTGCATTCTGTCTTCTACCTAGACCCTCATGAAGTCCGCCCTCCTCAGTGAAATGAACTGTAACCCAAGAGTGGACTGGTAAGCACAGAGCTGAGCTGAACACAGCTATCGTCTTCCTTCCTGTAGAAAGTATGACTTCCTTAATATGGTACAAGTCAAACTGGCTTCTTTAGCAACCATGTCACACCACTAACTCACATCACACTTGCTGGTGACTACCCAGGCTTTTTCAAATATACTGGGCTATTGAACCCATGTGTAAAACTGACAACCATTAGCAATAAATGCCACTTGTGGTTGCTCAAAAGTTGATACAACTGTTCTTAGTTCCAGCAAACAGCTTATTCATAGAAAATTTTATCATTCTCAACTGTTTCTTCATTCCATTCAAGACAAATTACTGAACACCTGGCACAGAGGAGTTACAGTCTTGAAAAAGATTACCCCTTGTCATCAAGCAACTTAAAAACGTAGAAGTGGGAAGAAATATTCACGGCTAACAGTAACACAGACATAAAGTGCTACATAATATCCACAAGGACATAAACGTTTTATTTCCTTCACTGCTGAATCCCTACTTCTTATGATGGTGCCTGCCATATCATAGAATTTTACGACTGTTTATTCAGTGACAAAAGATAAAAGCTATAAAATATGTTTAGCCAAAGGAAGAATCACACCTCACTGAGGTCAAAAATAACTTTTTTCTTTTTAGCTGAGTCCTGAAAGATTTCTACAGATTGAGAAAACAGAAGAGACTGTTGAGCAAAATAATGAACCCAAGCAGTGGTACATCCAGACACTGTGAATCCTACCTCCCGGGTAGGAACAGAGGCACCTCACAGTGGGAGATCAGACTGGAACGATGGGTAAAGGCAGGAAACTATTAGTACTCCAGTGCAGGCGAAGAGGTTGAACATAGTGTCCAAGGCACACAGTGCCACTTCCCCAGCTCTTCCCCACAACTGTAAGCTCCAGAAATCCCTTACCCCATAAACACTCATGGTGGCTCAGCTTCCATGATGCAAAGGACATGGGCTATGTAAAGCAGGAAGAGACACGGAAGATGAAAAAAGTAGTCCTTGCAGTTCTTCTTTAAAAAAAGTGATGTGGAAGGGAGTTAGTAAAAACACCCTAGTGAGAGGACCGGTAGTATAAATAGAAACAAAAGAAGTATCTTTTGTAGCCAATGAGGGTATAGTGGGCACTGGATGGAGAAAACAGATGAAGAGTTCAAGACGACTTCAAAGGTTCAATCCTCAGTGAATGACAGTGTCCCTGAAAGAAACGGCAAAATCAAGAGTTCAAAAGGATGAGTTTGGTCTTAAACACTGATATCTCAGAAGGCCAAAGGGGTGGAGATGCTGAAAAAATAACTGGGAAGACAGGAACTCTGCAAAGAAACAGGGGCTGAATGGTTAGACCCAGGAGTTACACAGATGAGAGAGTTAAAATAGAAGAGGAGTAAACAGCCAAAGGAAAAGAACACTAACTGCAACGCTTTGAGGAAAACAATGCAGCGCTGGGGATACAAAAAGAGGAAGAGTTGTGCAGAAAGCAGAAGGCAAGACGAGAGTGGCAGGGGACATTCAGAGCGGCACATGGTCAGATAAACTAAGAACCGAGTTTTAAGAAAGATGAGATGGTCCTAATAACGACGGTGATTGTGTTAATAAAAATAACAGCCAAAAAAGCCGCTCATGTTTACTGGTAAGAAGGCAAATACTTTTCAAGCATTATCTCAGCTACTCTTTACAGCACCTTCACAGATGGATGGCATCATCACGCCCAATAAACAGATGAAAAAACTGAGGCTTAAAGAGGTTGGTAAGTGACTAACGTTAAGTTCACACAGATAGGGAATAGCAGAGCCTGGATTTAAGTCTAGGGTCATCTGAGCTGAGAGCCCTAGTTCTTAACTATTCTGCCTCCTTTTGTCAAGAGATGAAGGAGAAAAGGCCCCAACACTTTGTGACAAAGAAATCAATGAGAGAGCCATTTCAGTAAAGAGGGACAGAGGCCTTGTTTCAAAAGATTGCAAAGTGAGCGTATAACAAGTTAGGACCGCAAATGTAAAACTGTGTACATGAAAGAGAATACATACACCAAGGAAACAGCTCTAGGCAGTAAAGCTCCTTCCCTCCTTCTTCCCTTCTCTTCCCTCCCCTCCTTTCTCTTTTTTTACTTATTTTCCCAACTTCCTGTTGATTCAAAGACTTTCTCACTTTCTTTTCTCTCTCCCCCCTCACCCCCTTTCTTCCTTCTTCTTTTTTTTTTTAGGGTGAGAAAGAAGACTAAAGAGAAGAGCTTGGCCAGTGGCAGGCAATTTGGGCCTGTTGTCCTGAGTACAGTTTTCCTGTCACAACACTCATTCGTTTACGTATTTTCTTTGGTGGCTCTCACTCCACCACAGCAGAGCTGAGAGGCTGCAACAGAGATCCGATGGGCTCCAAAGCCTAAATACTTACTACACGGCTTTTTACAGAAAAGGTTTGCTGAGTCCTAATTAAGAGGCTTTCTCATCTGGAAAACATGGTATCAAAAATGAAGGTAGAATGTTGAGTCACACAAAAATCTTTCCTCATCAAAGTCACTCGACAAAAACAAGTGCAAGCAGTTAACGAGACTTCACTCTTTCATTAAAATACTCTTCAATGTCGTTGGTGTCACCTGAGAACGACGACCAGCTATCAAGTTGGCAGAAGCGTCAGTCACAGAGCATCAATTCTTTCTATATTCAGGTTTCTGGAAGCTTCAAGGTAAATCTCTCCTGAAGTGACTAAAATGGTTAAAGTCTAAAAACTGCTAATCATAATGTCCTAAGAAATTCCCAAAGTGAAAAGGTGGCAATATACCTACTACATAATGACTCAAATAATTCAGAATAATGCCATCTATGCAGAATTAAACATTCACATACTGCTCTTGTGTATAATTTTCTCTCAATTGACGAAACATACTTTTAAGAATAAGCATTAAAGGTTGCTGCTGTAATTTTTCTGGATGGGCAAAATCCCCTCTGAATTAGGGGGGAGAAGTTGGAAACATACTATATTAAGAAAAAAAGTCTTGGGCCAGGCGTGGTAGCTCACACCTATAATCCCAGCACTTTGGGAGGCCAAGGTGTGTGGATCACTTGAGGTGAGGAGTTTGAGACCAGCCTGACCAACATGGTGAAACCCCGTCTTAAAAAAAAAAAAAAAAAAAAGACTATACTTATTTTTATGTTTTTGATTTATGAATTATAGAAAATAGCAGTTGATTACATGAAATAAAGACTAAACATTTAGCATACTTACAATACCATTCAACTTTCTCACTCTTAAACTTCTAATTTTAGTTTGTTTCATTACCTTTACTTCATTACCTTTATTGCAATTTTCAACATTTACATAATCTGTTATGTAGCCATAATTAAGTTTGCCATTCTTGTCTAATATTAAAATTTTAAACCCTCTAAAATGTAGCTATAAAGTTGTGATTATGGCTGCCCCAGAGAAAGACATGCAAATTCCATGTATCTTTACCCTGCAGCTCTAAAGTAGATTTTCCCAGTGATTTTTAAAAACTCTTTTAGCTTATATAACTTCCATGATTTCATCTCTGCTACCATATCCTATTTATAACTTATGTTGTGTACTTTCTTGTTTCAGAATTTATTCAAGTCACTTTTTAAAATATATACTTTGAAGGGAATAGAATTTCTGAGTTCATGTCTGAAAACGGCTAGGTATAGAATTCTTGGTCCAAAATAAATCTGCTTCCAAACTAGGAAGACATTACCTCATTTATGTCCACTAATTAGACTTGATGCTAAGAACTGGTTCTAGTTCCCTCATAAGACAGCCAGCCCATTTACTCTTTCTGGAACTCTTTTTTTTTTTTTTTTTTGAGTCAGAGTCTCGCTCTGTTGCCCAGGCTAGAGTGCAAAGGCACAATCTTGCCTCACTGTTACCTCTACCTCCCAGGTTCAAGCAATTCTCCTGCCTCAGCCTCCCAAGTACCTGAGATTACAGGCCCGTGCCACTACGCCTGGCTCATTTTTCTTTTGTATGTTTAGTAGAGAAAACGTTCATCATGTTGGTCAGGCTGGTCTGAAACTCCTGACCTCAAGTGATCTATCTGTCTCGGCCTCCCAAGCGTTGAGATTACAGGCATGAGCCATGGCACCTGGCCTGGAACTCTTTTCTTTCTGGAACTCTTCAAATTTTTTTTTCTTTATTCTAGGTGTTCTGAGGTTTCATGAAGATATATTTAGGTGTGGGTCATTTTGCACACTCATGCTGATCAATTCTAGTGAATTATACCAACCCCAAGACTCATATAAAATGGTTTTCTATTCTTTTCTGTCCTCTCATATCTCCCACTTTTATAATTTTGAAGGTCCATTAGAAGACTGTTGATTATTCAAAGTCAATTCACCATTTCACTTACCTTGCTCTCATATTTGTTATCTCTGTATTTATTAGAAGCCACAAAGATTTGCTCTACTTTTTTTTTTCCAGAAGAGCAGCTTAGTTTGCGTCCTATCAGTTTATTTAAGTCTGTATTAGAGTATCACAATTTTAATTGCTAAGCATTGTTTCTTATTCTCTGACTATTCCTGTTCACAGCAGCCTATTCTTATTTTACGTACCTATCATCCTCTGTCCCAGTGAACTTACAATGATAATTTTTTTAAAGTTCTCTGCTGTCCTCTGCATTATCTGAGCTTAATTCCTTTGTTCACCTTGCTCTTTGAGACACAAATTTTTTTCCTCAAATATCTTGTGATTTTTGGTTTTAATTTGTTGAAGAGAAATATTTCACATTTTTTCATTATTATAATTCTGTTTCCTTGCTAAAGCTGGGTAGAGAGAAGAGGAATGCAGTAAAAGAGAAAAACACCTCAGTTTCTCTTCAGCATGTGTTAATTAATAGTCACCAACCTTTTAATTATTCAAAAGAATCTCAAAATTTGTTTCCTAAAATGAACCTGACATTGTGAACGTAAAATCTGGGAATCTGTGTTCTACCTATGGAGGTGTGAAGGAATAAAGAGAAAGATAGAGAATGCCTCCAAAGCAGCAAATTTGATCACTGTCAGACTTTATTATCTATTATAATCAAAAGTTCCTAATATTTGCAAAGAAACCTAAAATACACCTTACTGGCAACTGTTGACTGACAATTAAACATGCATATTTAGCATGAGAATTAGCGTACCTTTTCCTCCCTCAACATTTTCCTTCAAACTCTACTTAGATTTGTTGTCATTTTCAGAAACTAGTTCTTATTGTCCCATTGGAAATGATTCAAATGCTAGAAGTCCTTTGCTCTCAGAGGTCGGTTAAGAATAGAAGTCCCAGGCACTGGCTGGCTTACCTGCTGGGTGGTGCTGGTGACAATACCCTGCTGCAGACGGTAGGCCTGCTCTTGAAGGTATTTTCTAGTCTCGTGATTCCGTAGCAGGTAGTTTTCTATCTGGAAATAAAGCACAGGTATCCCTCAAGAACACATTTCAACCCAGCAGAGAATAAAGTGTAAGTGAAACAGTCAGTTGTTGAACTTAAAAACCGAAGCGCAAATCCACCCAACCTGCCAGTGCGTGGACCCCACAAAACACACAGGATGGGGAAACTGCCTTTCACTGTGATTACTGGTGTTTTTAGTGAGAGATTCAACTTGTAGGTAATTGGAGTAATTTGTATGTAACTCAGTAATTGAAGAAGATAAGCAAGTTTTTAATTGCCTGTAGGGTTAGAGACCCCACTTCGTGACTGTTCATCACTTTCAGCACACAATCTCAATCCTTGTCTCCCATGACTACCCAACAGTTCAGAAGTTAAATAAATATCCCCAAGGAGTAAGGATGGTGCTCTCTGAATCTCTTATAGCCTTATTCCAGTTGTAGAATGTATCAGCACTTAGAAAATTCTTCATTTTAACGTAAAAAGAGAGAGACAGAAACAACAGCCACAAAATTTGAAGGATATAGGCTGGTACAACTCAAAGACATATACTAATTTCATTAACCCATCAAATTTTCATATTTTCTCAAAAACAGGACTGAATTGTTAAAACTATAGCAAATAAATGTATTTCTGTATTTTTATGCATAGATTATATCCTATGAAAAATTCAATTGGACAAATGATAACTAGATTAAAATAAAGCATTCAAGAAGAACAATATGCAATAAATAGACATTTAACAAAAATGCAAGGTTAATTATTAACAATGATGGATACCTATAAAGATGATTTTAAGGAATAATCTGAGGTTGGTAAATTTTGTCAACTTTTTTTTTTTAATATGTTATTTTTGTTTCTTTTTAATAACATCACTTAACCATTTGGCTTTTAATTTGTCACAGCAGTTCCCTGGTTAAGAATGTCTAATAACTGTGAAGCTCTAAGTATTATTACATTTTAATCTTCATTTTCCATATGCTTAAATGACTACTACTTAATATCAATTCAACATTATTAAAATACAGACTGTAATTACTATCATCCCTTGAAAATATAAAGGAGAACAAAATGTACCTTTCCATTAAACATAAATGAAGAAATTATAAAAACGAAAAGATACCTGAAATGAAATATCATTAAAGTGACACATTAATGCCTCGACATTATATTCTATTACTTTCTCTTGTTGCTTCCCAAGAAGTCATCTCTTTCCAAGGTGACATTACTATCAATGCAGAGTATTTTGCTGAAAAGATTCTTGCTGGAAATAGGCGACAGGCACACACTACTTTGCTTTATTAGTTATTATATACTTGGCCTCACTGCAGCACTGGCTGTAGCTGGGTCCGAGAAGGTTGGTTTTTTAGAAGGCTCATCTCACACACAGGCGGTGCATCCAAGGATGGCTCATGCCTTCCAGACATTTCCCCAGATCCACCACTGGTGCTTTACAGACTTAAGCCAGGAAGGAATTTTTTAAAGAAAAGTAACACTCTAAAGTGTGTTTCTAAAAACGAGCTCAAAAGGAAGAAACAGTAACAATTTTCAGGTGACTTTAATATCAGTCCTGTATATACCACCACCAAAATTATTTGCATCTTAGAGTAATAGTGTAAACTTTGCTTGCACGCACCATTTCAGACTAAGGACAGAAAACCCACCTCCTGAAGGACCAAAGGGATCATGATCATGTTTACTGGGCTCCCCTAGACAGCTGAGAGCAAGCCGGGAGATAATCCAGAGCTAGTTAGACATCTCTGGTCTCACTGCTGAAAACAGCAGCAGCATGAGAAGCAAAAATAAACAAAACAAAATCTGTGTTTTGGTAAAGGAATCTTGTTTTTTTTTTTTTTTTTAGTTTTGAATCACCATATTTTTTAATTCAGTAGAGTAAAATAAATAGTCCTATTTTTTTTCCAGAAGACAAAAATCTACCTGTTAAAATAAAAACTTGAATATATAAGAACACAACAAGTTTTATAGGAAAAACCTATAGGCTGGGTGTGATGGCTTGTGCTTGAATCCCAACACTTTGGGAGGATCCTTTGAGCCCAGGAATTTGAGATCAGCCTGGGCAACATAACAAGACCTCATCTCCACAAAAACATTGAAAACTTAGCCAGGCAGGATGGCTCACTCCTGCAGTTCTAGCTACTCAGGAGGCTGAAGTGAGAGGATCACTTGAGCTCAGGAGTTTGAGGCTACAGTGAGCCATGACTGCACCACTGCACTCTGGCCTGGGTGACAGATGAGACCCTGTCTCAGAAAAAGAACAGAAGAGAAGGAGAGGAGAGGAAAAGAAGATGAGAGGAGAAGAGGAGAAAGACAGGAGAACGAGAGGGAAGGATAGGGAGGGGAGAAAAGAGAAACAAGTGAATATAAGCTTTGAAGTCTCCAACTTTTTGTTAAGAAAGCACAAATCTTACAGTTAACATATTTGCATACTTTGCGCTGAATGTCCATTTTCTGTACCTACTTTCAATTTTCTGACCTGTCAATTATGTCTTGATATGGTAGGATTCATATCTATCACGTTTGTAACTGTTTTCTATTTATTACATTTGGTCTTTGTTTCTTTTATCTTCCCTTTTTTTCTACTGTCTCTGGTTTTAATTAAGCATTTTGTATGGTTACCTTTCTCTTCTCTCCTAGTTTATCAATTATACTCCTTTTAAAACACTTCTTAGTACTTGTCTTAGTGTTTGCAATATGCATTTATAAATAATCCAAGTCTATTTTCAAATAACGCTGTATTGCTTCATGAGTAGTGCAGGTACTTTTTAACAGAATATTGTCAATTCCCTTTTTATCCTTTATACCACATTCATCCAGTATATTGTGGTTATTATTACTTTAAAAGCTAGTCATCTATTATATCAACAAAGAAACACAGAATGCTACCTTCTTTTACTCCCTCTGATGCTCTTCCTTTATGCAGATCCAATTTCTAATGTATATCATTTTCCTTCTCCCTGAAGAACTTTTAACATTTCTTGCAAGACAGATCTACTAGTGACATATTTCCTCAGTTTTTGTTTAACCTAGAAAGTCTTTATTTCTGCGTTACTTTTGAAGGATAATTTTCCTAGATATAGAATTCTAGGCTGCTGGGGTTTTTTTGCACCAACACTTTAAATATTTCACTCCATTCTCTTTCTGCTTACATGGTTTCTGACAAAAAGAGTGATGTAATTCTTATCATGGTTTCTCAATACACAGGTGTTTTTTTAGTCTAAGTATTGTAAAGATTTTCTCTTTGTCTTTGGTTTTCCACATTTTGAATATGCTATGCCTAATGTGTGCTTTTTTGGTATTTATTCTACTTGGTATTCTCCAAGCTTTCTGCATTTGTGGTTTAGTGTCTGTTGGGAATTTCAGAAAATTATCAGCCATTATTACTTTAGATATTTCTTTTGTTCCTTTCTCTGTTTTCCTTCTGGTATTCCCATTATTCGAAAGTTTCATCTTCTATAATTGTCCCATAGTTCTGGGACAGTCTATTCTTTTATTTTCTTTTTGCAATTCAATCTGGGAAGTTTTTATTGAAGAATCTTAGAGCTCAAAGATTCTTCCTTCAACCATGTCCAGCCTACCAATAACCTCATCAAAGGCATTCTTCATTTCTGTTACAGTTTTTCTTTCTTTTCTTTTCTTTTTTTAAAGAGACGGGGTTTAACCATGTTGGCCAGGATGGTCTCCATCTCTTGACCTCCTGATCCGCCCGCCTCGGCCTCCCAAAGTGCTGGGATTACAGGCGTGAGCCACCGTGCCCGGCCCAGGTTTTTTATCTTTAGTATTTTCTTCTAGTTTTTCTTAAAAGCTTTCATCTCCTGCTTACATTACCCATCTGTTCTTGAATGTCATCTGTTTTGTCCACTAGAACCCTTAACAAGTTAATCATGGTTATTTGAAAGGCTCTGGTAATTCCAAAATTGGTATCATATATGTCTCATTCTGATACTTGTTTTGTCTCTTTCACACTGTGCTTTATTATTGCTTTTTATCATGCTTCGTAATTTTTGGCTGAAAGCTGAAAACGAAGTATCTGGTAATACAAACTAAAGTCATCAGCCTTTTAGTGTGAGGTTTAATACATTAACTGGCTAAGAGCTAGGCTCTGTTGAATACTTGCTGTAGCAGTATATGCCAGAGGCTTCTATGTCCTCTAGTGTCCTTGGTTTTGTTGTTTGGGGTTTCCCTAGAAACTCTTTGATTACAGTCTGTGTCTTGCAGTTTGCTCAGTTGTAATCCACGGTTATTTTACTTAACTTGGTGATAAGGTGTTAGGAAGGGGAAGCATTCTATAATCCTTATAATTAGTCTTTTTTTTTTTTTAAGCAATCCTGGTCCCTGGGCTATGGCCTTCAAAAATAGTTCTTATCCTTTTTAGCCCTACCCCTTATGTGACACAGAAAGGCTAGAGAGGGCTGGGTTGTTTAATTGTGTTTCCCCTATTAAAATAAGGCCCTACAAAAGTAGTTTCTCTGGCTGGTAGACCTTCGTTATGCTCTGGGTGTGTTTCAAAATGGTTATTTTCCCCTTCCCCCAGCCAGAAAAAAAATTTGTTTCTCCAATCTTTACTGTGATAGCCTGGTGTGACTCACAGAAGTAAAACTCATGAAAGGGTGGGGACTTCCCTAAAACTGAACCCCTGGGAGTGTTTAGCTCTAAGCTAGTCTATGCTAAGCCTCTGGCAATTCATCACTTAATGTTTAAGTGCTCCTATAAGTTATCGTTCTGCTAGCTTCTGCTCCTGGCAAGCTGATCTTGGCTATGATTCACTGTGATTCTCTGTACTTTCCTCTCTCTCCAGTCTCCAGTCTCCAGGGTGATAGTTTTCCTTGTGGCTTCACTTCTTTGATGGATCTAAGAAAAGTCATCGATTTTCTGTTTGTTCAGATTTTTTGTTGTAAGGATGGGAGGGATAACTTTCAAGTTCTTGAGAGATCAAATCTGAAACCAGAAACCTGGTTTCTCTAGAATATGTCTTTTATTCAAAGCTGATTAGTATCCTATTGGAAATTATAAAGACATTTAATATTTTTAAGTAGCTCTTCACAAACTCCTTTTTACATATACTGTGTCTGTGTCATTGGATGCTCGTGGTCACTTTAGGCAGATTACTCTTCCTGCTATTTATTTTCCCTATCTGCAATAACAGAACCTTCTGCATCATTTATTTTAAAGATTACATGTATCAATTTATGTAAAACATTTAAAATAGTGCCAGACACCCAGTAAGAATTATATATCGTCAGCTAAACATGGTTATTACATAGTTTTATTTTTCCTACTTACATAGTTGAAAAAAATGAAGTTCAGAAAAACTGAATAACTTATTGAAGGTTATGAGAAGAGTTTAAGTCAGATATTCTAAATTGAAATCTTGATTTCTTTTGCCATACCACAGCTTTTCCCTCCCTCATCTCTAATCGTATTCTCTTCTATTCAATATATGCCTAAAAAGTATTCAAGCGACCAGGCATGATGACTCACACCTATAACCTCAACACTTTGGGCAGTCAAGCAAAGAGGACTGTTTGAACGCAGGAGTTTGAGACCAGCTTGGGCAACATAGTGAGAAGTCATCTCTATAAAAAATTTTAAAAATGAGCTGGGCACGGTGGCATATGCCTGTAGTCCTGGTTGAGATGAGAGGATCACCTGAGCAAAGGTGGTTGAAGATGCAGTGAGCCATGACTGCACCACTGTACTCTAGCTTGGGCAACAGAGCGAGACTGTGTCAACCAGTCAACCAATCAATCAACCAATCAATCAATCAATGAAGTATCCAATCATACATGCCGGACACTGTGCTAGCTGTGGGAATAAACAAGATGAAAAAATACATAAGCTCTGCCTTCAAATAACTCACAGTCCATTAGGAGAAAAAAACATGGAGCCAGGTAATTTAAATCAATGTTGCAAGGCCAATGACAAACAGGAGCACGGGAAATCTAAGACCACACACCTAGGGAAGGAAAGGGCTTCTAAGAGGTTTTCCTGGATGAGCTGACACTCGATTTCAATCTCAACAGACCTGCATGGTATTCAGGAAAGAAAAAGGATGTCTGGAATATAGCAGAAGATTCTCAAACTTTACAGACACCATAAGAGCTTGTGAGAACACAATGTTAAGTCCTACCCGTCTCTGAGGGTCAATAATTTGCATTTTTAATGAGTTCCCTGAGACAGGCCAAAACAAAAGAGTTGGCCAAAGATGAAGTGGGAAGTGAACAGAAGTCAGATCCTGGACAGAATTTCCTGCTGTGTTAAGGAGACCCAGCTTTATTTGTCCTGAAAGCCACTAGGAAGGGATAGAGTGAAGATTTTAGTCTGCTCAGATTTACCGTAAAAGAGGATGGCTATTTTTTACTGCAAGAGGAGGCAAATGTGACAATAATCCTGGGAAGAGATGATGAGACTTGAAGAGAGGTATCCGTAATGGGAACAGAGGGAAAGAAAGCTAGGGAAGGGATTCGTGCTACAGGATGGTAGACTTGGTGACTGATTAGCTGAGGAAGAAATGAGAGAAGAAAGTCAATTTTGGGAGACTGGATGGAAGGCGGTAGCACTGTGATCTGAAACTCCTTCATCAACTAAGATGGACCCTAAGGTTAAGGAAACAAAGTCACCTCTAGGGTAAGGGTTCACAGCCAGCTGGCAAGGGAAATTTCTGAATTCCTACAGCTCGAAACTCCCTAACAACAGGAGCTATCAGACTCCTTCCACTCTGATTTACAACTCAGACCAGTACAACTCTGACTGGGCCGAGGGCCAGACTTACCATTCTTTTTTGATAAGTAACTGCAAACCTTAAACCAGTTTCAGCCAGTGTACAGAGGCTACACACAAGCTGTCTTTGTGTACTATAGTTCACCTTAACATAAATAATCACATTCGCCCTCATTTTAATGCTAAAACCTCACCCCAAAGTGAATATGAGATTTATGTTACATGTTTATCCATTGCACATGCACTCTACTCCCCTCATAAATATGTATAGCTTCCCCCAACACCTGCTGCATATGTACAACTGGACTGTGTGATACAGGCCTTGTGAGGCATAAAACGCAACCTGCCTTTCCACTCTTTGAAGACAGGAGCACATTCAGCACACACCAGAGACTGTCTCTTCCCGGTTTGCAAACCAGTATCATTGATAAAGCTGTCCTTTCTAAATTTAGCCATTCTGGTGGTCTTTTGGATGACATCACCAAGGAGAAAGAACAAAGGGGAAGGAAAAGTTCAAAGATTCAACAAATAACAGTGTGAGAAAAACAGGCTTGCTCAGATGGGAAATATTTGAGCACATCTAAAATGGAGAGAAAAGTAGCCACAGAAAGAGAAGGATGAAGATACGGGAGACCAAGGGAATGATTCAGAGGTTTCCAGCACAGGAAACAATAAGGTCAAAAGCACCAGAGAATGGCTGGGCTTTGAAGCGGAAGGTACCTCTGAATTTGCCAGTACAGAGACAGAGGCAGGAATGGGTGTGGATTTACATACATTTATAGACAAGGATGGTAAACTGAGAGCTCAATAATACCCTAAATTTCTTGATGAAAAAAGAAGAGAGGGTTCCATCTGTTAAGGGTGAAGGGGTGGGAAGTTGTGTCAACTGATGTTCACTTCCACACCTTTCTCCAACAGCCAACCAGGAAGTTAACTATACTTAAAACTTTGGCATGCTGAGGTTGTAAGGATGTTATTTTATTCCACTTAAATTGCATGACAAGTTTCAGTTCCTTAGTTTACACCTCTCCCAGTCATGCATTCCACCAGCTGTAGTCATGAGAACACAAGACAATGTGAAAAAAAAAAAAAGTAAAATAACAAAGTATTCTTTATACATTCACGAACATGACCAGAGTTCAAATGTGAATTTCTTGTAATTAAACTACTGATTCTTTAATACCTTTTGGAGAGCCTCTTCTGTTTTTTCAGGGTTTGTTTTAAGGGCTTGAGAAGCATCATACATAGGAATTGGCATAAATCTTAACGTGTAGTTCCTAGGAAAAGGAGAAAATAATACACTTATTAAAAATAACTTCCTATTACCTTAACTCAGCATTCTTTTTTTAAAATCCAAAAGGAAAGCTGCAAGAGAGGCTTAGAAAATTCCAAACCATCAGACCATTTGGGTCCCTAGATTGCAGATTATCCTTTGTAATAACCACACATGCAACACCTCAGGCAACCTCATTAATTCACACCACCTAAAAAACTGACCCAACGTGGAGGAATGCAATTTTGTTGTTTTGTTTTTAGTTTTGGATTCCATCAAGAACAGAATTTTCACACTGGGATTGAAAAGATGAATTGAGAGAAAGCCTAAGGAAAGTCCAGCATCAACTTGCTACATGGGTTTTAGTAACCGACAGACCTGACCATACCTAGGTCCTCACAGTGCTGATGTGTGATGACAAGACCCAAACTTGTAGAGGAGAAAACAGGAATCAAAACAAAACATTTCCTTGCAAACAATGCCATCAGCATCCACAAAATAGCCTATTAAGTTTCTGGGCTCCAGTAAACGACAATGTCCAATATACATGAGATCGTCTCTTTTAAAGCTGCTGGCAAAGAGTCTACTGCCTGGCTAAACACTCTGACCTCTGCAGGTCCCTTCAGCTTGACTTCAAGAGCTGCTGTCCACCAGGCTCTAGAAACCAGATGAAGAAACTGTTGACTGCTGTATATTATCCCATTGCTACTGGCAGGCCTATTAAACACAAACATGCAGGAGAGAGCCATTTTTGTGTGAGGAAAACGCATAGAACTCTGAATCTAGTTCCTGGTCTTTGATCCTGACCTACCTGCAAACTACTATGTGCTCAGATGGCCATTAACACCTGCTCATCTACCACAAACTCCAGTATTAGAGATGACTTCTGTCCTCCACCCCAAAATGCATCTGTTCATTTCTACAACTCAGTGGTCAGGAAGAGATCAATTTCACCATGGGTTACATGGTCGCAACTGGGACGTTGAAACTGCACGGTCAGCTGCCTTGTCTTAGGACTCTAAACTATCAGCAGCGCTCACAGTGTGCTTCTCAGACATATTTAGATGACAAGATCTACCGGAAGAATAAATTAGCAACTAACTCCTAAAATAAGCTACTAATAATAAATAATAAAGAAAATCATCTTCTTAATAATAGTAGCAGTCTAGATGGGCATTATCTAATGGAAAAAAAAATATTCATCCAGTCCAACTTATAAGGGTGGCTTCATGTAAAATAACCTGTAATTTCTATAGCTTTAACTTTTATCTTAGCTTTGTTTTAGCAAAATTGTTTTTGTTTGCCTTCAAAAAATCCAGCCAAATGAAATTAAGAGACAATATGTCTTTTTCACGGCCTTGACGATTTTCCTTTCCCTCATCCAATTTTTATCATGTTACAGACAAGCAGTTTATTTAAACCAAATGTGATTTTGAAGCACTGTTATCTTGGAGCAGAGCATACATAATCTGGAAATGTTGAGTACTAGTTGTGCATGCTCCTGGCTTCTTCCAAACACCAGTCTAGGCTGGCAGTCTACAACATCAGGGCGGCAACTGTGCTGTGAGCATCCAGATGCAGCTCAGTGTAAATAAATGTCTCCATTTGGGGGTTTGTGGTGCAACAGGAATAACCATAGAGGGGTTCTGTAATCATGCAGTGGACATCCTAAACTGCTGGTCTAAGCTGTCTTACCTCTATTTGGTGATGGCCTGGGGTCAGTACAAAGAAGGGGCTGAGAGATGAGTCTCTGTGATTTTGTAGTGGCAGTAACTTTGAACTCCTGTCTAAAGTAGAGCCACAGGATTTAGAAACGGAAGGGACTTAGAGATCATTTATCCTCATCCTGTCATTTTATGAAAAAGGAATTAACCCAAGAGGTAAAATGCCTTGATCAAGATCACAGGCCTTGTGGATGACAGAGCTGAAGCCTGAATGAAGGGCTCCTGGTTCCCAGTCTAGGGTTGTACCACAACACCATGTCAGGAGTGAGAGGCCTTCCTGGGAGGCCTCACGTATATATGCGAGGGATCTGGAGAGACACAAAATAGTGAGCATTTCCTCCTCTTTCCCAGGGAAACAACTTCTATGCTATCTATCGGACCCCAATTTTTCACCCACATTTTATAGACTCCCGTTTTTAATGCTATAAATCTGCTTTGTCCATTTCTGCCTTTATAATATAATATGAGGATGGAAAAGCCCAGAAAGAACCACATTCCTAGTATTACTTTCAACTATGTCTAGTATTATTATTTTCTCATTTAGCTTCCTGGGAATGTAAATTCAACAATAAATAATAATTGCAGGGTTTAGTTACTGAAGTAATGAAGAAAGCCTTTCAAAGTAATGAGACAACTTAGCCCCGGGCTTACCATTTATAAATTTCACCTTTATTTTCTGGACCTTAGGTTCCTTCTTAGCAGTGAATTCAAAGTTGTCACAATAGGGAAAAGAACAAGACCCAGTGTAGATTATGAAACAACAAAGGGGAAAGGAAACAGGCAAGTGTCACACGGCCCCTTCCCTGTGATCTCATTTAATTCTCACGACAGTGTGGTGTCTTTGGCAGAACAGACATCTGTGCCCTCATTTCATACACGAGGCAACTCCCACCAGGAGAAATTCAATGTCTTCCAAGATCCCATAGCTGGTTAGCGGTAGATTAAATTCAGACCCAGACCTTCTGATTCCCCAATGAATAGTTGCTTCCATTACCCCACAGATACACATACACCGTTGGGGTCTTTTTGGTATTTTCCGAGAAAGGAATCCTCATTCGAACTTACTTTTCCATAGCAACAGCTATATCCTGAAAGCCTTGGGCAGTGATGTTGTTCTTGTCCCATATTACAGTCCTGTTTGAAAAGCAAATCACATAAGTGATCAGACACTTGGGAAGAGAGAGAAGGATTCTCACAATGAATATAAATCTTTCATAGACAGCACTGACTGTCTAGATACGTATTTCAGTGAGCAAGGAATAATGTTCATCTTTATTTCTAACCAAATGAGGATAAGCACTTCCCCCAGTATCATATTCGTAACACATTTACCATGCAAGTAGCTTGGAAAAACAACCTAAAAGCCATAGCACATAAATTAACTTACTATTATGTTATCTAACTTTCACTAGACAGAACACTCTAAACTCTTGACTTCTCTGATATTCTCCCAATAGTATTCTAGTATTTATGTCTGAGGTGGAAGCTATTTCTAAAATATGCTAACCTGTTCCATGCCCAACATAAAAAATTGCAGCCACTGAGACTTTTTGTCCCCGAACAGTAAAACACTAGTGTTTCTAAAACACTAGAGGGAATCTGTCATAGTTCCTTGTGTTTTCATTATTTCCCTGACACGGCTTAACTGGTAAACCAGGAATTTCCTCACTCTGCTGGCAAAATGTCACTTACTATAAACAGGAGATTGTTTGCTTTTTTTTTTTTTTTTAAATTTGTTTCTTGTTTCTTTTTTTTTCAGTACTTTGAAAAATGATCTTGTTGCAGATTGTTTGCTTTTTAAACACAAAATCTATTTGGGGACAAAAATATTATTTTACCTTCAGAATGTGTATACTTCAGAGGTATTTAGGATTTTTCAGTTCACTCTGACACATAAAATAACTTTTATTTGTCTGGATGATCCCAGCCTCACAACTCTCACCGCCTTCCCTTCCTAATCTCGATGACCTTCTTTACACACACACTGACCTTCAAAGAAACTGCTGCAGATTTTGGCTTCTGGCTTCAGTTTAGTCAGAAAACTCAAAATTTTATGCCAGACAATATAAAAACATCATGGAAGATCCCTTGAGGAGCAATGTGAATTAACTCTTCATGCACCAGACTGCTGACCTAGGTAGCAACTCCAATCTGTCTGAATGATGGAGGGCAACAAGGCGACAGTGGAGCTAGTCCTTAAGAAAAGCCATGCTTAGGAAACATGGAATAAACAGCTAGCACCCAGTGTGAGCCTGGTTTTGAACCAGCGGACCTTGTGTGCTCCTTGTTTTCAAGTCGTCATGCTGGCAGGGACAAGCAAGGGGG
Source organism: Cheracebus regulus (assembly GCA_963574635.1). NCBI lineage: Eukaryota > Metazoa > Chordata > Mammalia > Primates > Pitheciidae > Cheracebus > Cheracebus regulus. Next base: position 126,113 of record CAUYQU010058064.1, read on the forward strand.
TTAAGACCTTGGGCTCACAGCAAAGTGTGGGCTCTGCTCACTTAGTGCTGCCTACAAAACATCTCCCTGTTGCCTTACCCCAGATATTTCTGATCATCACCCTTTAATTTCATCCTTTTTTTTTTTTTGAGACAAGGTCTCACTTTGTGCAGAATGCACAGGTTGGAGTGCACTGGCACAATTCTCGCTGCCTTTACCCATACATTGGTTAGCTATCAACGCTGATGTCCAGTCGGAAATAGTGACAGTTCTCAGTCAGGTTCCACCTTACAACAGAACTGTAAGACGACAGACGGAAGAATCACTTTGTCTAAACTTGGGAATGCCCTCTCATTATTCTGACAGAAGTCTTGACGCTGTCACCTCTTCTCCTCAGCTGGCCTCAAGGGAAGCTCAGGTCCCTTTGGGCCCAGCAGCTCTCTAATGCCTGCAGTTCAGAGACTGCGCCAAGCCTTCCTCATGAGCAGGGAGGGCGGGGTCTGCCTACCTGAGCTTGGTGTTGATCTGCAGTGCTTTGGCCAGCATCTTCGCTCCCATGTCCCCCATTCCGTTCCCGCTAATGTCCACTTTGGTCAGGGAGGTGTTGCTTCCCAGGGCATTGATGATGATGGTGACCTCAGTCTTGAGTTTCGAGTCAGCCAGGGACAAGGACTGCAGAGGCTGTGGAGCAAATGACACGTGGCACTCAGCAGTCTCATCAAAGCAGCACCCACTCTCCACGACCCATTTCATGGAGAATGACAGGGGATGGACCCACTGTACATGTCTGATTTTAGAAGTGCTACTTAAAAGACACTCACAGATAGACACCGAAGGTTCTGGCACAAAATGGATCACTGGAGTAAAAGATGGAGAACTTGTGTTTTAACACTCAATATCTATCACTTTTCTTTTGAGGGAAGCCAGGGAAAGGCATGGAGGCTGACAAACGCCAGCTTTAAGCAGAGGATAGGATGAAATAAATAAAAACATAACACAGAAATTTCTCACCTTTAATATGATCACCCTTTATACTCATTTTATTTTTACATAAGGTTAAATGGCACCTTAAAATACTAATAGAGGATAAATGCAAGATAAAAGCCAGCCAGGCCAGACTAATAGTTGACAACTACTGAACAATTACTATGTTTAAGCACCATCTTTATGTGTATTAATTCACTTAATCTTCCCACTGACCCATTACTTAGATGCTACTATTACCCCATTTCCTAAACCAATAAACAGAAAAGTTAAGTGACTCAACTAAGGTTACATTGTTAACAAGCACCTGAACTAGGATTCAAATTCAGAGGTACTACTTCCAGATTTCATGCTTCTAACCGTATACCACATCTCCCAGTTAGCTTATCTCAGGTCTTTTTGATCACTCTTTTAGTTTTTTTTTTTTTTTGAGATAGGGTCTCACTTTGTGTAGAATGTACAGACTAAAGTGCAGTGCGGCAATCACTACACACTGCAGCCTTGACGGCTTGGGCTCAAGACATCCTCCTACCTGAGTCTCCTAAGTAGCTGTAACTACAAGTGAGCAACACCACATTCGGCTCATTTTAAAACATTTTTTGTGGAGATGGGGTCTCACTATGTTGTCCAGCCTGGTCTTGAGCTCCCAGGTTCAAGCAATCCTCTCACCTTGGCTTCCTAAAGTGCTGGAATTAGAGGGACGAATCCCCACACCTCGCCTTAACTTTATGTCTTAAGTGTCAATCAGAAAATAATTCCTTTTTTAAGTTAAACCTGTGTGGCTTTTCTCGGGAGGAGACACAAGGTCTTGCTCTGTCACCCAGGCTGGAGTGCAGTGGTGTGATCTTGGCTCAATGCAACCTCTGCCTCCCAGGTTCAAGCAATTCTCCTGCCTCAGCCTCCGGAGTAGCTGGAATTACAGGCATCCGCTACCATTCCCGGCGAGTTTTTTATCTTTTGTAGAGATGGGGTTTCACTCTGTTGGCCAGGCTGCTCTCAAACTCCTGACCTCAAGTGATCATCCGGCCTCAAGCACTGGGATTACAGGTGTGAGCCATCCAGGCCTTGGGTGAACTTTCTATTTGACCATAAGCTGTATAGTGAATCCAAATCAGCCCACTCATCGTCCATTTAAACCAGATACTTTTAAAAGCCACTCAGCCTGCAGGTTTTGTTTGTCCTGCAGGGTATCTGACCAAATAATAATAATAATAAATTAATAGAGCTTCCTATTTACACCCAATTCACTTTCCTAGTTTATGTTACCTTCCTAGCCCTGTGGGCATTTGAGTTTGCATCCGTTGATTTAAGCCATAACTTATTGAAGTGGGGTAAGAATTCCAGGTAGACCAGGTGAACCAGTGTGACTCTAAACGCCAGAATTCAGACTTCCCTGGGAGATCTGGACGTCTCCTGGGTTGCCTGGAGTGCTCTATATTTTCCTAGCCACACTGAACAAATTATTATATGGTTATTACATAAGGAGCCCCCACATTACAAGAAGTAGTGATAGAAGTGGCTTCTGGGTTAATCTACGACCAAGTTCCACAATGGCCTGGGGGATTAGAGCTCTCAAGATGTGCCTGGGTGGTCTAAATGACAGCCCCCACACACAGCCCGGGGTTTATCTGTGTCCACTTAACCACTTAACATTGATTTCCAAATCAACATCTGTGAGAGGTTCATCTACAAAAGGGCTACAGGAGACAGAATGAGGGTGTTGATAGTTCAAAGACTCAGATATAAACAAGGCATCATTATGCATATGGTTGGAACCAAGAGACAGTAAGTATATTACTGTTCTTACCATCCAAATTTACCATGGCTTTCAAACTTAACACATGGTAAAACTAAAAGGTAATGCTGTATTAATCAGAATCAAATTTATAACAGTTAAATGGCCTGGTAAGAGCTAAGGCAATTAAAACCTGGGCCAAAAAAGTCTGCATACATTTAGACTCAAGTGGCTTTAGCATGGTTTATTCAATTTCCACACAGTAAGTGGAAACAACTAAAAATGCTCCAGGCTCAGGAAACTTAATGTTTAAAATAAAAAACAAACACAATATGCTTTAATAAAAAGATGTAATCACATCTCTCATCATTTCAATAATCTCGATTCAATTACTACGAAAATGATATATTATAGCTTCTTCCTAATACTGGAAAACTGCCAACTCTCCAACCCATCAAATATCAATTCCAGGACTACATTCAAATTCTAATACACCCCAGTTAATACTTAAAAATAATAGGCAGAGTCATTAATGCGAACAGAAGAGCGTAAATTGCATGCATATTTATAAGGTCATCCGTTCCTGATTTATTGTACTTCCACGTAACATTACTATTTGAAATCTTACTATTTCTTTTTCATAGCTGAACATGCTTATTCTGAGAATCTGTCTCGTGGCTACAGGCACTCCCAGGAGAAGCACATTCTGTTCTACTGGTTACAATATGAGTTCGTATCTAATACTTCAGAACAAAACTCCCTGTCATCTTGGCCCCTCCGTATTACTCGCTCACGACACTGGGTGTAGTAGCCCGAAGACCACTGTCTATAGCTAAAGGTGACACTGGAAGCCACCGGCTTCTAGGTTTTTCAACTGAACAAAATGTACAATACTGGGTGAATAAGGTATTCCATAGGCTGCTCAAAGAACAAGCTCTGTAAACACAAGGTCAGAATGTAAAAAGCAAAGAGATTACTTTTTCATATGTAAAACTCGTAAATAAATTTAAAAAATGATCCCAATTGTACTAGGTATTCGTAAAATTTTTATCATCACAAGACTCATCTCCTAATCATTTCAAATTGTTTTGCATCTTACCATTTAAAAGTAGAAACAAATAGAAGGTAATTGCTTTCTGAAAAAGCCATCTATTTTTCAATGCAAGAACATAAAAAGCTTTTCATTGTACACCATTACGAGTGATACCCTATTCAAATTTGTAAGCTGACAGAATTCATATTCACATAGCAAACTTTATCATCTGCAAATAAGGTTTTAGGTATATTTTAACCATCATCTTTAGGTAACAGACTCCCAGAATTCTAGATACAGTTTGAAGAAGCTCACATAATAAGCAAAACATAAAATTTATATACTTTTCATGAAAATATAAATTTTCCTAAAGTATGTGTTAAGAAACTAACATTTTGGGGTGAATATTAAGTATAATTTTGTAACATAAGCTTCCCTAATCTGTTAAAACTGAGCCAATATTGGAAAATCAGAAACTCAAACAAGACAGAGTGATGTAAAGTCAAATTAATATGTAAAGCAAACAGCATAAACTCTGAGAAGTCTAAATTACATTCTAATTATACCCCTAATTTCAATAACCCAGCATAAGAGCAACAAAATGTGGGGTTTATTAGCAAATGAGGGTAAGGAGAAGTGCTGAATTCATTAAATAATAATGAGATTCATTTTCTAGCCCACAGGTTGAAAATTACATCCACAATGAAGAGAAAAGAGAACAGAATTTTCTCCTGCCCACCAGCTCTGAGAAATGGAGGCAAGAGCAGGTGAGAAAAAGTCCAGTGTCCATCCCTCCTGGCCTCTTAGCTTTCACAGAAAAGTCAGCTTACAGCTGTAATAGAATTTGCTATTCCCTGGTATAAATTCAGAAGGGAAAATGGTACTTTTTCAAAATGTGACATACTCCACATGATTAATATAAAAATCACCCTCATGACCTACAAAAGTAGCTATTACAAAACATGAATAATGTGACTCTTCATAGTAGGAATACAAATTGATGTGAGTTTTAGGAAATGGAAAAGCTGAGTCTGGCGACCAAATAGGACTTTGAGAAGAAAGGGATGAAATCTTAAAGAGCATCAGTAAGTATAAGGTGTAACACACCCGCTCTAAATTAAATGGAGTCACAGTACAGTGCTTCTTACTCTGTCCATAAAATAACTTTTTCTGCACCTAATGCATTTTAATGGGCAGCAAAATAAGATACTGTTTGAAATTAAACTTCTTTACCCTGAACTAAATCTTGGTCAGAAGCAACTAAAGGGGATTAAAAATACAGAGTGCTACTAGACTTCAAGAAGCAACTGAAGATGGAAGAAAATTTACTTGTCTCCTGTAATTCTGCATAATGAAATTCAAATTAGCAATAGGATATTTCTCAGCATTATATAAGGTCATAGAGTCAACTAAATTATAAAAATTCATGCCTGCAGATTAGTTTATTAGCTAAGTTAGGAAGCAGTAAGGCTAATTAAAAGACAGGCTCAGAGTCAATTTATACTTCTTTTTATCTATTAGTTACAATCTTCCTTTAATTGGCAGTGAGTTGAAAGAAGTAAAAAAGTGAGTTTTTCAATACCTTGTATAACTTTGCTAAAGCATATTTATTCTATTTTTTAAAAATTAATAGAAAATGTACACATTGATAAACCTATCTGAAAGCACTTCAGCACTAATCCAGTGAAATAATCAGTAAGAATGGCAACAAACACAAGATTTTAGTCCAAAATGTTTAACATAATACTCACTGATTCTTCATCTTGAATCATCTGTACTAAGTTGTCCAATACAGGTGTCAGATTTCTAAAGAGATTTTAGAGATGTGGACAGTGGAATCAAATCAAAAGCTTTCAGGAGGCTCGTTATTTTCATCATTGTCATATAAAAAAATTCAAAACTCTTACTTGGATTTCATATTATTAAAATTTTTGCCTAATGCCAGGTGTTGTATTGATCTGTTTTTACTGAGCCACACTATTAAGGTAGATAGGTCAGATTCTAAACCTGGAAAGAATCAGAGTAAGCAGAGAATCAAAACACATGTGTATAAATTAGTTCTCAGCTGGAACACGATTAAGCAAAGGTGACATGTAGTTCAATGACTTCCTTTACCTTTCTGAGGGCCCTGGGATTCTAATCTTTTATTTTCAAAGGCATTCTTTGCTCTCTTTTCATGTCCTATTATTTCACAGGGATAAACTCATTCTCTACAAATACTTATCTAAATCTCTTAATACAATCAGTGGCTAAGCCAAGTCAGCAGGAAATGGAAATGAATAATGACCGAAACTTTCATCTCTAACCACCACTCTATGAAAGAAGATTCCAAAAAACTGTTCACTGGGTGGTAAGTGGAGTTAAAGTTGTCTATGCAAATTTCACAGGTTCATACTAACATGATACTATAATCAGCAGAAAGGAAGCTCCTGAAATAAACTTTTGAATAAATAAACAAGAGTATAATTTTATTATTATCAGCAAAGATGCAAAAAGTTGGACTCAGATCTTTATCACGTACTGGTGATATTTTTATAAATGAGTTGTTTTATGGCACAGGCTTTGCATAGTTAGCCACAGAATCAACTTAGTAAGACTCTGGCACAGATTTATTCTATAAATAAATCCTATTGTTAAATTTAAAAGCCTTATTAGCCAAGAAATGGAATAATATTTTTATTAAGGTATTGTCTGGATGTGGGTAGATTATTTTACCCTTATATTTCAAAAAATATTTCATTTTCATTTCTTTTCTGATACCTGACTTACCATTGTCGGAGATGTCTAAGCTGGTGATGTTGTGTATTTCAGCAATGCAACCTTCTAATACTTGAGCGCCTCCTGATCTCAGCTAGACAAACACAAACCAAACACAAAGTAAAGTCTTCACTCTACTGGAGGTGTAATAAAAAAAATTAAAAATAGGAAAGATAGTCAGTCTCAAAATAAGCTTAGTACCAAAGAAAAAGTGAAAGCTTATCAACTCCAAAGAAGCTATTATCAAAGGGCAAAGAGCCTGTCACCAGCCATTGCTGCTGTTTCCTCTACCATGTGATCCAACATTAACTCCTAAACCCATTAGGAAAAAACACAGAGAAACAAAATGATCACCACCCAGGCCACTACTAGCAAAGCAATACATACCAACCCAGAAGAACTGCTTCATTTCTGACTTCTGGAAATCTAATAAATTCCTTTACACATGAGAGTTACTGTTTTATTTGACTGTTACTGATACTGATTCCAAGATATAAAAACTCTCCACCATACCCAAAGGAGACACTGAAGACTTACTTTAATTGTCAAACATTTCAGGAAGGACCTATCTCTACCTGTTCTACAGAAAAGCGAGTTCTCACTAATAAGGCAGATATTAGCTAACTAAAGATGACTGCAAAATGATTTGTACAAAACCTTCGAGCCATGGAAGGAAAAAATGTTGAATTAATAGAAAATATTATTATGATTATTTTAGAGCAAAACTAAGTGCAAATGATTATTCTCACCTCATCTGCTGTTTTAAAAGAGAAAGATAACCTGAAAAACCCAACACAGTACTTTTCATCTTTTCCTATGAAACCAAGCATATTTTACAGCAGTCATAATATCTTTTTATTTTCCATTCAGCAAATATTTGTTGAGCTCTTACTCTGTGTAAGGCATTGTGAAGGATGCAAAGTTTCCTAAGCTGTGGCCTTTATGCCCAGTAAACTTACTATCTAATGAGGAAAAATAAACTACCATTTACTGGAAACCTACTATGAACCAAGGAAGATGGCAAAACCTTTCCTCATGTAGGAAAATAAAAATTTTGACAATAAAATTATAGTAAGAGGTGCTATTTTCCACATATCTAAGTTTTGGTGTAAGAATCAAGGAATCTTCATTTCCCTATTTTGGATGAAATATTTTGCTGGTTCCTTGGATGAAAACTTGCCAAATTCTCTGGCTTCTTGTATGGTAAGCGGAGTTCTGCACAGATCTTCGAGACTGCTCTTTATTTGGGAGAATCTCAGTTGGTATGTTTACATTCAGCCATTCCTACTTTTTTGAGAGCGAGTCTCACTGTGGTGCTCAGGCTGGTCTTCAACTCCTAGGTTCAAACAGTCCTCCGACCTCACCCCACCAAGTAACTGGAATTACAGGCATGTGCCACCACATCTCACCATTTCTACTTTTTACGGTGACAAATTACTGTAAGGTGAGCTCTGAAGTAGAGTATTACAGGGAGGCAGACCTCTCCAGGAGACTGGTCTACATACTTCAGGGAAACCAGGACCAACCCCACAGCTGAAGGGCTTCTAACCCGTGTGTGAAGCTACTGTCAGGAGTGAGTGGCAGGCCCATTTCACTACCCTGCTTGTCTTCTCAGGAGCTCTCCAGCTTCCCTAAATGCCCCATCCAGCCTGTCTCATGATGCCACCTCTACATCTCCCCCAGCACCTTGTTACTCAAATAAGTAACTACAGACATTGAGTATAAACATTTTGAGAAACCTTAGTAGTAAAAATTTTAGGTCTGTTGCATCTAATCATAAAAACTGGGGGCTCGCATGTATTTTTCCAAATCTTTCTTGTATTTTATTCTATGTTTTATAAATGTATTGGTATATGATACATTGGAATTTTTAAAAACAAAACAAGAAGTAGTTTATTTGCTACAGATAGTTTTGAAAAGCACAGCTCTAGGTCACAGCTTATTATACCTGAATAAGTAAATGTGTACATGTACTAAGAACTCACTTAAGCAAACACTTCTCAAAAAACAATTTGATTTTTTAGAGCATGAAAAAAGCATGCTTTTGAGAAGATAAACATAAATGCATAAGTCTTTACAATTTCATATTTGCTGATAGTGATTTACTTGTTGAGAATTTTTTTTTTTTTGAGACGGAGTATCTTGTCACTCAAGCTGGAGTACAATGGCACGATCTTGGCTCACTGCAACCTCCATCTCCCGGGTTCCAGCGATTCTCCTGCCTCAGCCTCCTGAGTAGCTGGGATTACATGCATGCACCACCATGCCAGCCTAATTTTTGTATTTTTAGTAGACATGGCATTTCTCTACGTTGGCCAGGCTGGTCTCGAACTCCCGACCTCAGGTGATCTGCCCACCTTCGCCTCCCAAAGTGCTGGAATTACAGGTGTGAGCCACCACGTCTGGCTGAGAAAATTTCTATTAGAAAATTTCTATGTTGTATCATTGTAACATAAAAATATTCCATTTATAGAAACAGAAAATATAGGTAACATTTAAGTATTTAATTCTATTTATACATACTCCTTACTGATAATATTTGTAGTATATACACATAAAACATACTTTTCAATAACTAAAAAATAACCAAATGTATCAATATATTCTAATTGATTCATAAAGTACTTACACAATGGCCAAGCTAATGAAAGCCCAAGGAGAAAAAACAAAAAAACATTATCAGCATTAAGCACAACAAGAATAAAGAAGCAGCTAAGGTCTCTATCAGTACTCAACATAAAAATGCAAAGAGCTGGAAAAAAATACTTCTAACTAAAATTTGCTCCCAAAACAAAAATTTAGATGAGAAAATAACTGAGCTTTAGTTACCAAGAACATACAATTGAAGTCACAGGTTATTAAATGTCTAAAATTCCCCCAAAGCTAAAGCTTTCCCAAAACAGTAAAAGCTTTTTCATTACTGTAAATGAAAATCCTTTTAAATGAATTTGCATAATTAGAGGCTGTCTGCATGTGTGCATGTAAAACTGGTTTTTAAATTACCCTTATTTGGACCCCACACACTAGCATTATTTAAAAGAAAGCAAGATCAAAGAAGTAAATGTGAATAAAATGTTGAATACTTTTTGAACTGTTAAAAATAAAATCACATTTCTTTCAAGGAGTAGTATCCTCTCACTCAATGAAGGTGGAACATTTCTGATCTTACTTACAATTCTAAGCAAAGAGTTATATCTAACACTCAAATATTCATAACGGGGATAAGGACAGGAAGGAAAATTAAAATCTAGAAGAAACTTCTAATAATTTACTTTCCTTCCTTAATATCATTTTTCACTTAAAAAGATATAGCAAAAATATAAAATGACCCCCAAATTGTCTACTGTTCTTTCATAGGGGTTCCAATAATAATTTTTTTAAATTAATTTTTATCCTGGGAAATTTTCATAGATAAAACTGAATAGTGTAGGTGTCTCCAAGGACAGAAAAAATGATGAGACAACATCCAGTTCGTAATGTTCACATTCTAGCAGGATTTGATCCCAAATAACAATCTAGTACCTAAGAAGGAAGTATATAAATACAGTCGTTTTCTTTCTTTCTTTTTGTTTTTTGTTTGAGACAGAGTCTCACTGTCTCCCAGGCTGGAGTGCAATAGCGTGATCTCGGCTCACTGCAATCTCTACATCCCAGGTCCAAGCGATTCTCCTCATCAGCCTCTCAAGTAGCTGGGATTACAGGTGTGCACCACCATGCCTGCCTACCTTTCGTATTTTTAGTAGAGATAGGTTTTGCTATGTTCCCCAGGCTGGTCCTGAACTCCTGATCTCAAGTGGTCTGCCAGCCCTGGCCTCCCAAAGTGCTGGGATGACAGGCATGGGCCACCGTACGCAGGCAAATACAGTCATTTTCAAAGTGCAAATAGTTGCAGATATTCACTGCTTTCATACATGCATCCTGTCATGTGAAACATTTGCAATTCTGCATTCCATACCTGGCCTGACATGGAAGTGCTAGGTGAGGAGTACCTCAATGATGCTTGCCTCAAGGCTGGGTGAATCAATATCAAATGGAACAAAACTGCCTCAAAATTTCTATTTCATTGCTGCAAAACTCATTACAGATGTCTGTATTTTTGGTGCTCTTTTTTCTACTCGTTATCAATTGCAATAAACTATAGGATCATCTTCAGAAAAGTTTCCACTTAAACTAACTCCCACACCTAGGCCTGCAACTAAGGCCGCAGCTATAATTAATTAGCCTTTGCATCTTTTCTGAAATATTAGAGATTTTTGTCTCTCACTTGGAAGGAGACTAAGTCTGAAGAATTTAGTCCCAGCCTTTACCAATTCTTCTCTTAATCTATAACTATGAAGTTCTAAGATTTTAAAAAACAGACAAGAATGCATATGGCCAGGCACGGTAGCTCACACCTCTAATCCAGCACTTTGGGAGACCGACGTAGGCAGATTACTTGAGGTGAGGAGTTCGAGACCAACCTGGCCAACGTGGTGAAAGCCTATCTTTGCTAATAATAAAAAAAATTAGCTGGACCCAGTGGCATATGCCTGTAATCCCAGCTACTCAGGAAGGTGAAATAGGAGAACAGCTGAATCTGGGAGGTGCAGGTTGCAGCGAGCCAAGATTGCACCACTGCACTCCAACCTGGGTGACAGAACAAGACTTAATCTCAAGAAAAAAAGAAAAAAAGAATGCATACATCCATTGCCTCCTTTCAGATACATGGAAACATGGGACCAATACCAATGAATGCCAACATCAAGACTGCCATATAAAATGGCTGTGAAGCTCTTTAACCTAGAGGGCAATTCTCTGAACATCTGTACTGATATTAAATCCTTACCCTTTGAGAATGAGTAAGGATCAGCCACAGGCCACTCTGAAGCTAATCTGGTTATGAAGTATAATACTGCCTTGAGTCAAAAAATCAGGATTTGAGAAGAATTTGTCTCACCAGTAAACTAAGGAGAGTAATGCATCTTGAAAGATGTAAAACAGCTTTGAAGGCAATTCCCAAAAATGTTTTGGTAAAGACTGAATATTTATAAAGCTTCTAAAAATAAACATTTTCAGAAGGGTAATAGTGACTTGTGCTGTCAATTCTGACATTCCAAATAAAGTTCTTCCATCGCAAACCTTCTACTCCCCAGATGATGGCTCACATCAACTGAGCCAGGTTTCAAAGGGGGCCTTTGGATTCCAAAGTGCTCACCCTTGGCTCACTCTTTTGCCTCCCAGAACTACTCAGAGTCATTTTCACATACAAAAGAGACTCCTTTTCAGTACTAAAAGACCAAGGGAAAGAGAGAGAGGCGATGATATAATTAATGCAAAATGCCTTAAGAAATACAGACGTTTCTTCCTACAAGTATAGAAGTCACTTGTAAATGTAAGGTTAGCTTCAGTGCTTATTATCTTAGCTATCACAGATCCAAAAGAATATAGACCAACATTTTAGATTTAATTTTCCAAATAACGATGATCTTTGTATTATAGGAAAGCAACTCCATAAGTTCTAAATACCCACTGGGAACATTTTTTTTAATAGCATGAAGTACAAATATCCTCTCTCATTCAAGTTAACGAGTGTGAGATGCCTATTTCAGGGGAATAAAGAATACCCTAAGAACTACAAGGCAACTCATTAGGAAAGGTGAGAATGAACAGTAAAGAAACCAGCATATAGCAAATCAAAAATAATTTCCTTAAGTTATCCTAAGCTCCCTATCCAGACACTTTTACTTCCTACTTTAAGGCTATTTTCCCCTCTCCTTCCAATAATCTCAACCACCATCTTTTACCATCATTTATCCTCTACAACACCCATACTAACCTGAGTTTTAAATCAATCACTGGGTTTCAACACTCTTACTAACCTGATTTTTAAATCAATCACTGGATTTATTTCCCCTACTAGGAGAAGAAATAAATCTGGATCAAAAATTCTATACAGTAGATGTTTTATGTTAAAGTTAATCACGTATTTATAAATATCAGAAGACTTTAAGGTATCTCACAATAGTTCCTGTTTCCCTGGCTGGGTGGACTTGTGTGAGGGGCACCCACAGGAAGCTTTGAGCTCTTACAGAGTCCACACCAGAAACTGTGGGACAACACCCGCCAGCACGATGCTGTGGACCTTGACTCGTCCCAGGTCTGCCAACCCCTCATCCTGAGTAAGTCATCCTCAGAAAAGTAACCTCCCAAGATGACAATGGTATCCAGGAGAAATTTCATTTCTCACCCCCTTTTGGATTTTAAGATTAGATTTATCTGATCATAGGGGAAAGTTAAGGGCTGAAGGTGCTACGATTTTGATGGTATAGCTAAGAGTGGAGAGGGTTTGTAGCTAAATAGAGAACAGGCAGAAAGAAAATAAACATATTCACGATTTTAAACTTCCATGATAGTAAGAGCTTCTTTCTGAGGGGATTACGTAAACTCTGTAATATCAAATACAGATGATTAAAGACTCAAACAGTCCACACTCAAAATGTCAAGCATTCTAGCAAGAATTATACTGGAAACTCAAACACTTTTAGGGGAAGATTTAGCACATCATGAAGAGAAGCAAATTGAAACCTACTTAAATGTGGACATGTAGGCCTAAGAAACAAAGTATGATACAACACTGTAACATAGTTTAGAAAAATAATTTTGTGTGTTACCACCTTTCATGAGCAGCAACATAACATATGACTTTATAAATGTGGTCACCAGTACTGTGATTCAAGTTATAAGGCAGTGGGTGAAAATGGTACTACAATATTTTTAAGACTTCTCCACGTTGGCAGCATTAATTTCTTATATAATGCATAAGTGAAAGGCCAAAATGAAGTCGGAATTGTCATGATAATATTGTTCAATCCCATCATATCGATTAATCATCTGACCTGAATTCCTGCCTTTATTAAAAAGATTATAAAAGATAAAGTCTACTAGTAATTAGGTTGAACTTCACGAAACTGCCAATTGTCTATAATTTTTGATATGCAAAATATCAGTTTTATATGGTTCATCTACTATAACTATCTGAAAGTCATTCTCAATAGATCACAAAGGAGTTTAAGGAACAAGGTTTATAGCAGTCTTTGGACACATGGCCCCTATCAATTTATTTGAGAAGAAAATGCCCAGCCATACTTAGTTGTCTGATAATTACCACTGTCAATATTACTATTAGCAACAGAGAATCAGGACAGAGTATTTTCATCACGGATCTGCCACTGGTGAGTTAGATTATTTCCACTTCTTTAGACCTCAGTTCACCTATAATTAAGGAACCAGATGATTACTTATGTCCATTCAGCTTTATCACAGAACTGCATAAAAGATGCTAGACTGCTGGCAGTCACGATATTTAATCAGGATAGTAAAACCATATTAGAAGTTATTGCTAATTTAGTAGCTTATCTGGTAGAGCAGTCAGGTTGACACCAACTTTTTTTTTTTTTTGACATAATAACCTATTCCACCCCTTCATCTCTTGCTCCTCCCCCAATTAAAAATAAAATTATCACAGGCATGCACCTCAGTAAAGTGCTGGTAAACAAATAATTCATATTACCAGATTTGGTGTCTACTTTATAGTCTGTTTTTATAAATGAAAAATCATTAATTTGCATATGAAAATTCCACAGTACAGCTGGGTGTGGTGGCACATGCCTGTAATCCCAGCTACTGGGGAGGCTGAGGCAGAAGAATCGCTTGAACCCAGGAGGCAGAGGTTGCAGTGAGCCGAGATCGCACCACTGTACTCCAGCCTGGGCAACAGAATGAGACTCCGTCTCAAAAAAAAAAAAGAATAAAAAAGAAAATTCCACAATGCAAAGTTAGTTTTTTAGGATTCTATTGTTTGGGTTTGGTTTTTCTTTTGAAATGTGTCTTTTTTTTTTTTTTTTTTGCTTTACTTTTTTCAAAACAACAAGACGAGTAAATCATATAATTGGTATTCACTCCAGCTTGGAACTAATAAAAAACACTACACTAACAATTTATACGGTACAACTTCAGACTTGTCCATTTCTAGAATTTTCATAGAGGCAACGTATTAATCTCATTCAATATTTAGTATTCGCTTGGTGACTGGCATTTTGCTAGGAGATAAGGGAAATACAAAATAAAGTATGACATAAATACTGCCCTCCAGAAAGTTACATTCAAGCATACAGGAGTTAATTTAATAACTGTGCAAGGTACCGTTGGTACTTTAGTGTCCAAGTGCATGCTATTATCATTAAGTGCTAGACAATCAGCAAAGAACAAGATCACAAACAGCTGAAGCAGTCAGGGAAGACACTTGGCAGGCAGACAGGAACACAGCAAGAGCAAACAACTTTTCTGGCTCCCAGATACCCGAAGAAGCACTTTTCAAAAGGAGCTCCTTTAAACTTCCTAACAACCCATTGGGAGAGGTACTAGTATCTCCATTTTGCAGGCAAGGAAACTGAGATTTAGTGATATTAATCAATTCATCCAGGACGGCACAGGCATAGCGTAGGAGGCTGCTGCACATATGCAGGAGATTGCACGTGAGCTAACTCATCTAAGACAGGGAGGTCTTGGGGAGGAAGACAGACCCGGTAGGAGTGCTGGGGAAGAGAGAACCGTGAGTGAGGCCCGGGAATAGGAATGAGGACACTTCCACCTCCCTTCCTGAGAAGAAGAGATACACCTTGACATGTTAAGTCAGGCTCTGAACAGGCCACATAGTTCGTACCCCAGTATTTTCTTACTAGTCACACAAACTAAAAGTTTCAAGATAGTAAAAGTTTAGGTGCCCTGTAAAATATAGACACTTTGGTCTCAATTCTTCTCTATGAGCTCTTTGAAACAAAGTATTTGAAACTGCTACACTTTCTGGAGATATGTAAATTTTCTTGTTTTCAATTAAGATATTAAAAAGTAAAATTAATGGTAAGACATCCATTCTCTTTCATGCTCTACAAAATCCAAGTTAGGTTATACACATCTGTCCCCTGCAACAAATGCTGTACGTTTCCTTTTCATGAAGGCAAAGTGAGCTTATGGTTTGGTATTTCAAGGTTTCATCATAAAATACTCAGCCATCCAGCACCAAGAATAGAACAACAACAAAACCCAAATCGTTAAAAACATACTTGAAAAAGCTTTCTTGTTTTTTGTATAATGTATTTTTCGGCTCATTCACACCCATGGAATCACACTATCACACTTTATCCACGAAAAAGACAAGGCAGTTGAGGCTATTATCTATTCCACTATATAATCTAAGGGTGTTCTTACCTCACAGTTGCTGAGATCCAGAGAAAGCTCCTTCAAGTTATGATTACAAGCCAGGCCCAATAACAGTGCCCTAAGGGGAGGAAACATACACATTAGATACACATTCCACACACTGCCCAAAAGAAAAAATGTAAGCACACTGAATAAAGCCTAGACAAAGAAGAATGCCTTTTCTGAATCACAGGTCAAGCACCAAGGACCCTCACTTTTTAACATGCCAACTGCATTTCTGCCTCACAACAACAGTAAAAAACTGACTCTGCAGCATTCTTCTGCCTGACAGGCTGTGAGCCCATCATAAATGTAAAACCTGGCAAGATTGCCATTCCGATGCAAATAAACCAAGAGCACACCTAATTGCATATTGAAATTAAATTGTGCTCATCACAGATAAACTCCCACCTGCATCTGCTTGAGAACAGCTTTAATAATGTTTAGAATATTATTAAGCAATTGTTATTAGAGTTGCAAAGTAAAGCCAGCTTTCCCTAAGGAATATGTAAGTGAGGACGTCAGGCTCCGAAGCATTCCAGGATGTGAAATTATATCTAAATGAGTTTATTAAACGACCTACAGTAGCAGGTGGACAAGGGTATAAAACAAGGCACATGTCTTGGAGTCCATGATCCTGCCAACTACCTGCCGAGCCGGGACAAATCATATCACCGCTCTGAAAAGGAATTTTCTCATCTGCAAACTGAGGAGATTAGACTAATCACCTGGATCCACTTTTACAGGTCAGTCCTATAAAATCTAACACCATCAAGCAAGCTTGAAACAGAAAATCCACAAATGCACACACAACCACTATACTACACTAAGTGGACTGAAGACCCTAAATCAGACTTTGTGAAAAACACAGAGATGAGCATAAGATGGTTCCTGCTCTCAAGCAAGGAAAGCAGATATGTGTGGCAATGACTCTAACACAAGGCTGCCAGTGGTAAGAGCTAGAAAAGTGAGACCCAGGCATTCACTAACTGGGGGTGACTACCTATTTTCCATGTTCCCAGGGAAAGGACCTCCACTTAGCATACTCCAAAGACACTCTAGGGCAAGGGTGAGGTGGGAAGGTAGGGAATTATGTTGTGCCCAAGTCCCTGAGATCTTCTCTTTCAGTGATTCTCTGACTTTATCTACAAAGAGAGAACTCCAGCAGTGGACTGGAACACAGAGGGGCCTGGCTGCCTCCAGCTATGAAGATACCCCTCCCCTCACTCCCTGACCCCATCAGGAGGATGAATGTCAGTGCCTCCCTCTTCACTTTTTAAATTCAGTTCACTAGTGCACCTTATTCTATAACACTGTCCTATGAGAAAGGCCAGGTATATCTCATCTACGTACTTATTCAATTATTTATTAAATTACTTCTCTTTTCCTGAAAATTACATATGTCCCCTTTCTTTCAGGAGGGCAGTACTGAGTCACTGAGAGCTCCACAGACTGAAAACCAGAAGGCCAGCCCTTACTTCCCTGCTTAGCGACTAATGGTTGAATGGCCTTAAGCACATCACTTTTCGTGTGTGTCTCAAGTTCTCATCAGTAAGATGAGAGTTAGGATATTACCAAAGAGGTCCCTTTTATTTCCAATATAGGCTAAGTTTCTAGGACTTAGACAGATATTTCAACACTGCATTTTTATGATGCTTAGAGATCGAAGGAAAATACTTCCTACTTTTCTCATGTGTGGATTAAGGACAAGAAAACAAATGATATGCTTTAAGACATTTAACTACAGAAGGCCAAGGATTAGGAGGCAACAGCTTATGAGACTAGTAAAAATGAGTAACACATAGAAACTGTCTCTAGTAAAATAAAAAAAAAAAACACACAATAAAGCATAGTGGGCACTGGGGAAACATTCTATAGAAAATATGTTGTTTATTTTAACCTAGTGATGGCAAGACTGCCTGAACAATCATCTTCCAGATCCTCAATCACTACTGCAAAATTGCTTAAGAGAACAATTTGTATTTAATTCTTACAGCTCTACATCAGTGGCATTAGTTATCATTTCAGGGTAGCACATTCAACAGGTTTATGAAAAATACTCAGCCAGAAGGATGGGGTCATGGAGAAGGGGTCCCACATGGCAGAGAGAAAGGGGACGTCCAGGAAGAAAGGCTTGGGGGAGGGAAAACTGAAGACCATGAAGGAGCAGTAAGGAGGAACTCCCACTGCACTCTGACTGACGCTGGAGCAAGCAGCATCCCTGGGACGCAGGGGATCCGGGCTATTCTGGTTATTTTAGAAGAAAGCATCCGTGGGACGCAGGGGAACCGGGCTATTCTGGCAATTTTAGAATACACCAAAGAACAGCATCGCCATGTTCTCTAAACCCACCTGAAATATATTAAAATGGACCACAAAAGGCCTCCAAGGAAAATTGCAATAATGAAGTAAGCAATCATATTCTCTGCCTTGCTTCCCCCAACCCACCAGCAAAACACTCTACTTCCCCAGTGTGCTTGTAAAAGAATCTCAAATAGAAGGAAAACTTACGGGAAAAAATATGATGTCCAGATTTAAAGCATTCTCTCAAAAGAAATTGTATTGCTTTAGTTTATTCTCTTATAGCTACTAATCCTTCAAGAAACAAGGGTTTCTGCCCCTCTTGGTGCAGCTGAAGGCAGAACGAGGCAGCAAACTCTGCTGAGCCCATGACAGCTGGCTGGGAGCAGTGGACACTGCTGGGCACTTCCCAGAACCCACCGTGGGTTCTTCCTCTTCACTGGAAGAGCTTCCCAGGGCAGCTTCTCCCTTCTGTCTGATCCTGCTTATCCCCCATCCCTCTCTACAGGTGGTGATCCCAAGAGAAGGTCCTTATAAATATCACACTTGCTAATCTCCATCTCAAAGTAGGCCTCCTAGGAAACCCAACCTCCAACAGTGATTTACAGCAAATTACTTAGCTTCTCTGAGCCTAAATATCCTCAACTGTAAAATGGGAGTAATTATACCAACTTCTCATCACTATCATCAACATTAAAGGTGATAGATCATATGTAAGCAGTCAGCGCAGTTCCTAGTTTAGGGTGGTACTGTGCAAATTCCTTTTCATCCTCACCCTCTCACACGTAAACCTGGGAACTTCAATTTTGTGTTGTCTTATCAAATAATTATATCACATTAAATGTATACATAGAATTTTATTTACACAATCTTCAGCCATGAAGCCCTTCTTCTCATATTACAATTTTTACTGATTAAAACACAGAGCTGAAGAGGCTACTGATTTAATGCTATCAAGCATTCACACCAATAACATCAGGTCCAAGATTTAACAATTAAGAAGTATCTTTGAAATACAGCATTTACAGTATATATGTACAACAAAGCACAGTAAGTCCAGCCTTGTTGCAATGTGAAATATTCCATAAAATCAGTTAAATTAATCAAGGAAATGTTACTCTATATTATGCAAAAGTCAACAATACTGAAAGAATTAAAAATAGAAAACTATTTTGAATGTGCTCATTTCCTGATGATGTATTAACAGAACAAGGACCCTCTCTGATTTTGCTTACTACTCTGGCATCACAGTATCTAACACACTGTAGATGCTCAGTAAATATTACTTAAATGAGTAGGTAAATGAGTGTGATTATAATAAAACTTTAGAAGACTATTCTGATAGCTTTCTTAATATCCATACAAAGAGCCAAATCATCAGATGTTTATTACTTGTGTCTGTTACATTTAGAGATTCCCTAATATGTTAACTCAACATTTTTTAAGCCTTCTGTAACATAACATCAAACTTTTTTTAAGCTCTTGACTGGATCTACTTTTTTAAAGGCATCCATTGTCTTGGTGATTTGGTACTGTATGAAATCAAGAACTTCATACCTCTCAAAACAGAAATGAAAAAGAAAAGGTTATTTATAAATTAAATGAACCTTAATTTTCTAGTAAGATGAATACAGACAATAACACTTCATACACATTACAAGGGAAAAAATTAAATGCTGATTCACAGTCAGCTGGGGAAGGCAGAAATCCATGTATACATTTGAGCATATATGACAACTTTTGTAATCATAACTACTTGAAAATAGAAAATACCTTTTTTTTTTTTTTTTTGAGACAGACTCCCACTCTTTTGCTCAGACTCGAGTGTAGTGGCGCAATCTCGGCTCACTGCAGCTTCCACTTCCCGGGTTCAAGGGATTCTCCTGCCTCAGCCTCCTGAGTGACTGTGATTAGAGGCGCCTGCCACCATCCCCAGCTAATTTTTGTATTTTTGGAGAGACAGAGTTTCACCATGTTGGCCAGGCTGGTCTTGAACTCCTGACCTCAGGTGATCCACCCGGCTCAGCCTCCCAGAGTGCTAGGATTACAAACACGAGCCACTGCGCCCGGCCAGAAAATGCCTTCTTTAGACTCAGAGAATTTGATCCTACAGTCAAATTCACTGAACTTGTACACTAAATTTTTGACTCTTTCTGACAATAGTGAACAGAAATCTCACGGATAGTAAATTATTCTCAAATCCCAATTTAGCTAAAAAGTTTAATTTCACCACTACACCTACACTAGGGATATTAACCCCTATGTTGGCTGTCAAATAAAAGTGCCAAATAGCCTATACTCACCTCAGTAATTCAGAAACCAAAGCAGCTGAAAATTCATTTGGTTGCATACATACGATGTGTTTAGAGTTTATTACTATTAGTAGAAAGATTCAGAGTAAATGCTGATTAAAACACACATACACACACACCCGCACACGCTCACACAAATATGCCTGAAATTCAATGAACAGAGGTTAATATAAAAGCAATAGTAAGTACCTGGGAGTACAACCTTTGTAGATCAGTGACTCTTGCCAAGCTCACAAACCGAAAGATGTTTTTTTCTCAGAAGATGCAATAATATCAATAGTGCACGATGTATTTTTTAAAATTTTGATTTATTTTTCTGCCCCAGCGTGAAAAGGCATTCTCATCTGTGTTTTTTGTCTTTGGATTATATATCTTTCTCCCTTCCCTCAAGCACATTTGTAAAAACAAGTTGAACTTTAAATGCTCTGGAAAAAGTGAATTAACCACTCACTTTAAGGGCTCAGGAGACAGTTTTGTGCCTGAAAGATTGATGTGCATCAAAGCCAGAGAACTACTAAAAAATTGCTTGAAAGATGGAGGTACTTCTTTCCCTTTCCTGAAAAAAACACAAGAGTCATACGAGTGGTTACACCTTCAACAGACATTTTCATTGATTATTCAGACACTGTGAAATCTATAAATCAGTCATATTTTCAGTAGTAATTTAAAAGTAAATAGAAATGAATAAATGTCCAAAACCTAAAGTCATAAATCCAATATCATTAAAGGAACCACTTAAATGAGGTGAAGAAATATTTAGTCCATAAAACAATTCATTGCTATTCTTCACAGCCAATGAATTCATTGCGTTTTACCTCTTGATCTTCGGGAAACTTCATGTTTGGAAATTTAATAATAGGAAGTCAGAGATGATGTCTATTTCTCACCAGTGTAAAAGCTTTCCCACTGGGTGGCACAAAATGCTAGAGATGAATACCTGCATGTGGCGATGTTTTTATATGCAGCAGGTTTCACATGCAACAAGACTGTGATGTGACACTGAGCTAAAACAGCACAGAAAGTCCAAACGGCACGAAGCCTGCATTACAAATAGCCTGTTCAGCTATTATGTCCATACCACAGATCTAATTATTTCAGGCCAAGTATTAGAACACTTAAAGACAAAACTACAAAATGCAATGCCTATAACCTCCGAATACGTCCCCGTGCTATTACAGAGGAAAGTATGTGGATCAAATCAATCAGCTCAATAATAAGGTAGCATCAGTACTATACGATAAGGGTTTAAGAAAAATAGGATCCAAGGGTCCAAGATGGAATCTGAACACTTTGTGTATTCTGTTCTATCTGATAGAAATGATAAAAAGACTGAGTAAGTCAGCATATGTAAAGCACTTAGGCTGATGCGAAGTAAACACTCACTTAATGATAGTTATTCATATTCTGTGGAGGGACTCATGGAATCTCAGAGCAGAGGGCATACTAGTCGTTTAGCTCAACCACATAATAGTCAATAATATTTAATGTACAGAGATCTGAAAAAATCTGTCAATATTTGGCAGATTTTAAAAATGTTTTAAAACAGGATAATTGAAGGCTATTTGAGAATAAAAATCTAAACAACCAAAATTTCTATCTGAGAAGATGAAACATAAGAAGAAAGAGAATTCTGGTAGACTGTGTGATATACGACATCTCAAACAACTCTGTTTCCATGCAGTGGAACAAATTAAGCTTGTACATTCCTGTTCACTTTTTGCTGAGAAGATACTCTTAACTTACTCTAAATATATTTCTCTTCCTGCTATTCTGTCATAGTGCTGACTATTCCCATGTTTTCCAATATTCACTGCCCCTTTTTAAAGGAGAATGATGCTTCCTCACTCCATGGACAGCAGGCTTGGCCATGTGACTCTCTTTAGCCAGCATGACATGAGCAGAAATGATGTGGATGACTTCTAGAGAGAAGCCTTGGGAGCTAGTATACGCATTGCCATGATCTCTTTTTCTCTGCTGTATGACTGTGAATGTTCTAGATAGAGGCTGCTCTGCCTACCAGAGTGAAGGTTATATGCCAGCACACAATGGACATGTCACAAAACCACTGTTGCTGAAAGCCATGGACATTGGGGAAAAGGGGTCACTTTTACTGTGGAACAATCTAACTTACCCTGATGGATACAATTATGAAATTATCTATGAATAAAAGAACGAATGGCCTGGCTGACAATCCACACCTCAGTGTAAATGCAGTAATTTCAACAAAATTACTAAGGGCTTTGTACAACTATATCTAGATAAGATACCAGGTATCAAACAGTTGAATCCCAACCTTTCTGGTGGAAGATAAGACCATTTGTTAGCGCAAGTCTGTTCTATAAGCTTAATAGCTCTACTAAAGACCAGTCATCACAGAATTCACAGCATTGTGAACTCAAAAGTGCTGGTTATACAAAAACCTTTATAGTCTGTGCTTTCATCTTGTAACCCAGTTCCCTAGTCAATTACTGCTCCACCAAAGCATGGCTTTATAAGCTGCCTTCAAATATATGAGTTGACTAGGTTTCAATTAATATTCTCAAATGTTCCCCAAAAGAAAGTTATCATGCAGAATTCAACTTTTCCCACCATTATATTTTCAGACTTCACACTCCCTAACCTTAATCTATGGAGGTATTTGTGGCATATCTTTGCTACTGTAAAGATTTAATTTCTATTGAAGTAATAAAAAAAATTTGAGATACAAAGTAATTGATTTACAAGGCACAATTATGAAATAAAGCATGCCACAAAACCGAATTTTCCAAATAAGCGAGGGTTATCTTTTTAATTATATAAGGGCTTTAAAAACTAACAAAAATACAAATATTTCTAATATGAAGCAATATTGCATGTTACTAAAAATGCGTAACTAAAATATTATTTATAATGTATGGTCATAATTATAAATGCTAAGTGTTGAGCTGTATTAATTCTTTAGATGGTCCCAGATTCCGTACC
This sequence comes from Cheracebus regulus, assembly GCA_963574635.1. Taxonomy (NCBI): domain Eukaryota; kingdom Metazoa; phylum Chordata; class Mammalia; order Primates; family Pitheciidae; genus Cheracebus; species Cheracebus regulus. The sequence continues at coordinate 149,412 of CAUYQU010058064.1, forward strand.
CATATAATCCATGTACTTTTCATAATTCCTCTGAAAATTCCACTACAGTTTCTTTTCATGCTAAATTGCTACTATTTGTGAATCCTTGCTGCTTGGAATCTACTGCCTAATTCTGCAAACAATTATAGTCAGGAGTGTATTAGAGAAGTATTCACCTGGCCCTCAATTACCTCTACAAATGAAAACACATGAGCTTTGAAATAACTATGCTCTCTGCTCTCCAAAAGTAGTTTATACGTACTCCCAAGCTCATCCATGTGAAATACCTATAAGTTTCTAAAACGGTTTTTCCCATATTAAGACAGAGCGCCTGACCACACATGAGAAATAGTGCGTTATCACAGCGCTCATGGAGGCAGGCTGGAATTATTGATAAGAACATTAACCTACATTTAAAATGATAAAACAAAAACTTGAACGTTCAAGGCCTAATATTCATAAGCAATGCTTAAGGCCGGCTTCGTTCATGTACAGTATTCACCTTTTATCACTCTGTTTTCCTTATCACTACAACTTTTTCTCAGAAAAAGATACTTCTACATAACAATGAGCAAAAATAAATCAATACCGGTGAGAGAAGACGGTTCTGGACAGATTGAGCACAGCTAAATATTGAAGGCATCCACGGAGAAGAGCTCCACACACCTGTAAAAGAAATAAGGCACTCTTATCTTTAAGTATTTCTAGGTCCAAAAGAGTATTTTATTAGAGGTCCCCTACATCCCATCTAAATAGCTCTTCTGAGACCACTCAGAGCAATAATTTTTTTTTTTAAATTTACCATGTCCAGGGAACATTCTGTATTGGATAAATCCAGATGAGCAATGGCATTTGGCTGGGCCAAAAAATTGTACATGTGCTTGAAAAAAATGAGAGAGAAATGTTAGGATTCTGGAAACACACATATATACACAATGCAAGTAAATGTTTTAAAAGGAAGTTGCCAGAATTTCTCAGATCATTCTCTGCTCTTCCCAAGAGGATTACCAGAATTTTCTGTCATTCCATTATCTTCCCTGACAGTGAAAATCCCAGGAATAGTTAAAATTATGTTGGAGTAAAAAAGGTCAAATAGAATCTTGAAAACCAAACTCCCTTTTTGTAACACATGACTTCGTTTTCCTGATTAGCTCAATTTTTATTATACAATTTTAGAACAGTGCTAATTAATTTTAACTCCTGAGATTAAAATACCACCCAAACTGCAGTCACTCTATCAAAATGCTAATCACTTTTTAAAGTGTTCACAGAATTACGAATCTGAATTTGAACCATAGGATGGTCTCAGGCTATCCTCTTTTCGGTCCAACATAATGATTTTTCTACCCGTAGTTACTTCTCAAAGCTAACAACAATGGCTTGGCAGCAATGTAAGTACTTTTTTTAAAAAATTGCACTAATAGCTAAGAAACTTCAGGTTTCGGGGGTCACAACACCTAAACTTCCCCAGTCCTTGCATTCAAGGTGATCAAAATAATTAAACTGATCAACACATCAGTTTAACTGAGACGCCGAACATCAACGAAGATGTTATTCTGGAATTACCCTGTATATGTAGCAACTGCCAGAGCCCATCCATAACAAACTAAGTCCAAGCTCCCTGCCAGCAGGCAAACAGCTTCAATTCTCCTCTGCTTCACTAGATGCCACCGAATACTTGCAAAAATCAACAAGCTTATACTGAGTATGTCCTTGCTAACATTTACTATGTGTAGCAGTTTGGCTACATGGTGCTTCAAAAGAATCCTATCAAAGAATTCAGAAGAGCCAAAACAATAGGCTGTAAACACTTTAAAACAGCCATACACATAGAATGACTTTTATTTTTATTATTTATTGATTTTTTTAAAGACAGGGTTGGCCGGGTGCGGTGGCTCACGCCTATAATCCCTACACTTTGGGAGGCCAAGGCGGTTGGGTCACCTGAGGTCAGCAGTTCAAGACCAGCCTGGCCAACACGGAGAAATGTCGCCTCTACTGAAAATACAAAAAATTAGCTGGGTGTGGTGGCTGGCGCCTGTAATCCCAGCTACTCAGGAGGCTGAGGCAGGAAAATCGCTTGAACCCAGGAGGCAGAGGTTGCAGTGAGCCGAGATCGCATCACTGCACTCCAGCCTAGGCGACAAAAGCAAAACTCTGTCTCAAAAAAAAAAAAAAGACAGGATCTGCATCCGTGTGATCTCAGCTCACTGCAACCTCTGCCTCTCAGGCTCAAGCCATCCCCCGCCTCAACCTCCTGAGTAGCTGGGACTACAGGCGTGTGACACCACGCCCAGCGAATTTTTGTATTTTTTAGGTTTCACCATGTTGCCCAGGCTGGTCACAAACTCCGGCACTCCAGCAATCCACCCGCCTTACCCTCCAAAAGTGCTAGAATTCTAGGTGTGAGCCACTGTGCCCAGCCATAGAATAGATTTTGTTATGAAAAGTTCTGATTCAGAAAAGTCATTTTGCTCTCACTTGAAGATCCTCAGCCTCTCTCTCTCTCTTTGCCTGGCAAAAATTCTCGAGACCTTCAAGTTTGGTGTGGTTTTGCTCCCAACCACCAGCTGGGGGAGCTCTTATCACCATAAAATGGTGGTAAGACTATTTGGCCACACTCCTCCAAAGAGGCCAGGCCCTGCTAGCTGCTTTCCCGGAGCGCACAGGGTCAGGTGAGGCCCTGTACCTGCAGCCAGCCTCCTAGAACTTTCTCCTCTCCTGCCCACTCTCGCTTCCAGCCCACTCTCACTCAGGACTTAGTGTGCCACTCTCCAGAAGCAAGCTACAACAGGACCCACCCTGGCCAGAAAAATGCAATCTTGAGCTATTTTGTGGTCTTAGGTGACTATTAATCTTCCTAGCTAAGTCTTACTAATCTTTATCTTCTCCTTTTATCCTTCCCTCTCCTCTTCTACTTTGCCACAGTATTATTTTGGTGGTTTCACACTGGCCTCCCTGTTTTATCTTGGGAGAGAACAGGTTTATGAACCGTCAGTAAAGGCAACACCTGAAACTGAAAAATGGATTGAAAAAAAAAAATCATGGCACATCAGGAATCAAGTATTATTTAAATAATTTTAAGTGCAAGGGAGAGGAAAAGGAAAGAAAAAAATACAAAAAGGGCTTCATTTGTATTCCCTGTCTTACAGGTAAACTAAAACAAGAGAAACAAGAATAAATTTCAGTGTTTTCCAGCCCTGTGGCAAAGCTGTGGAATGCAAATTAAGGCCCTCCTAAGATGGCTGCCGACTGTAGACCTGTTGTTAAAGAAACATTTCTTCTAAATTCTATCTTGGTGACCAGAGGGGACCATTTGCCACACATGGAAATGAGATCATGCCTGATCCACTGTGTCAAAGATCTGCCAAATATTACATTATTGATTCAGTTACATTAAAAGTCTTATTATAATTGAGGGAGTCGTTTTTGCCTTCACACTCCAACTCTGAAGAAATGGCCCCAGGTTATATGCAGACCACTCTTCTCCCTATTTTATTCACGGAATAGACGAGAACTCAGGCTTATCCCAATATCCCCGTTCAATTGTAAACTATAAAAATAACCATCAGTCTTCCCAGTAACAATAATGAGAAACTTCAGTTCATCTTCCTAATCTTCCTCACCACACAATTTAAACCTGTAAGCTAATGTTTTCTGTTTGTTGTTTTTTTGCGATGGGAGTCTCGCTCTGTTGCCTAGGCCGGAGTGCAGTGGCATGATCTGAGCTCACTGCAACTTCCAGCTCCCTGGTGCAAGTGCCTCTAATGCCTCAGCCTCCTGCGTAGCTGGGACTACAAGTGCTCGCCACCACGTCCGGCTATTTTTTGTATTAGTAGAGATGGGGGTTTCACCATGTTAGCCAGGCTGGTCTCGATCTCCTGACCTTGTGATCCACATGCCTCACCCTCCCAAAGTGCTGGTATTAGAGGCGTGAGCCACCACATCCAGCCCCTATAAGCTCATAGTTTTAAATGAAGAAAATAATTCTTCAGCAGCATTACTTCCAAAAAACTCTGACTTCAGCATCATTAAATGAGAAAAAAAAATAATAACTGTGATGATATATGACATGTAATTAAGGAAGGCTCTGGAATTTTCAGTAAAACGCTTCATAAGTCATAACTAAATGACTCAAAGGTGTAATGCTAAAGAGAGAGGCAGGGAAATGTCCTGCAAAACCACGTTTAGAATTATTCCAGGATTACTAAACACAGCTCCTTCAAAGATGGAGTAAAGAAAGGAGAACTTACCGAGAGGTCATCTCCACGAAGGACGTTCCCTGAGAGGTCGAGGTGGACCAGGGTAGAGGCGGTCAATGGCTTGGCACTGAGTGACTGAGAAAGGCTGTTCACCCCTGCAACAGAAGAAAATCCAGGCTCACGTTCCACTCCAGGAAACAAAATCCGAGCTTTCTGTTTCTATAAATGGCCCAGCAGTTCCATCAAATTTCAGGACTCAGGCTAACTGTAAGCGCCATCCCCGAAAGGTGGTGCTATGATTGTGTCTCCTTTTGACACACCCTTAGGAAGAACAGATTGGTCAAAGGCAAAACCCCTTACTGAATTACAAGTAATGAATCGGCTTCCCTTTGCTCCACGTCTTCTGACGTGTCCAAGCTGGCAGAAAGGATTTTAATCTGAAGCCTAAGAATGATGAAAGCAATCTAACTGGCAATGTTTATCCTTCTCTTAATCCTGCCAGGTGATTGTGTTAGTGCCTGGTGTTTAAATGATGCATGTCCGAATTCAGATAATGTAGGCTATTTAAAGTATTGGGAAGTTAAAAAGAGAAGTATACAGCTCTTCTTAAATGTATTACATTCAAGGAAAAAAAATGGATTAAAATGGATTTCACAAAGAATGAGAAGATGATTTGTATACCACCTAAGATGCAATCATAAGGAAAATGTATTATTAACACTCTATACTCTTTACATACATAGATGGCTCAAGTTAACATAAACTGAACTAAGCTGACAAATCCACCTCAGAAAACAAAGAGTGAATATGTGAGGCTGCTTATTCTGTGTGGAGAGAACTAAGTTCTCTCACAGGTGGCCAACAGTTATTGACAGGCCCGCTGGTGATGGCTGTCTAGTGGGCCACTTCTTTTCAGAAGGGAACAGGAGGTCTTTGAGGTATGTCACTATAAAATGGGAGCCCAGAAGCGTCTAGTCACTCACTGAGACTCAGTCCCTCACCACAGCACTGACGATTTTTCTTAGCATAATGGGAATGTGAGAGATAGCAAAGCTCCTCCTGTGTCTGCCAAAAGTCCATGGTTCCAAATTATACATTATAGAAATACGGCTATTTCTACATTGGGTATACTTTTACAAATTATTTTGTCTTATTTCTCAGCAAAATTTTTCAAAAATCCCAACATATCAAACCGAGACTCAAGTAAGTCTACTACTCGAAAGAGAATCAAGAAAAGGTTTCCTTTCCCCTCCAAACTTGGGCAGAGCCTTCATGGAGAAAGGGACCAAGGTCAAGTCTGCCAGTAAGAGCCAGTTCTGTTCACAGCAGCAGGATACGGTGAGGACACTACCAGAGCTGTGGGGTGCAGGTGCAACCTTCCACTGGAGCACGTCCCTGCTGTGAGCTTAGAACGTTCAGTGTGCGAGTGATAAAGGGGCCATTGTTTTCTACTCCAGCTTCAGAGTTACCATCAACCAGTTCTAGTGTGTGCCTGATAAAGCCTACTGAGCCATTTCTCAAGGGTGAGTGCACGTTCGGGTGGGTATACAGGAGACTGAGACTTTGCATGTAAAATATTTAAGTGCAAAGAACTTCTTGGCTGTCAACTCACCATTGACTAAATGCTAACAAAATGCTGTGGATTAGGAGATAAACATAAATAAGATCATTTTTTTTACCCTCAAATATTGCAAAGACCTTTAGGGCAAAACTCCGTATCCTATGTTATTCACTAAGAATCATTGGTGGAGGAATATCAATTTGTAAACCAAAGTCCTCAGATCTGCAAGGACTGCAAGGATTCTCATCAAGAAAATCATTTGTAAAACTGTTTCCTTAGTGAGGTATAACAAAACTAACAAATTCCAAAATTATGAAAAGTCAGTGCTACACAAGGAATACTCATTTCAATAAACATTTACTGCAAGCTTACTGTGTACCAGGCAGGGTCTTCAGAGATGCCATCTGGCTCGCTGAAGACCAGGGGAGTGGGAGACAGAGACGGCTGAATAATCACTATCCAGTGACGCAACAACCATCAATGGGGCAAGAACAGGAGCAGGCAGTAGAGGAGGAGGAGATTTGATTAACTGTGTTACGTAAGAGGGACATACAGTGGCCTATAAAAAAAGATTGTTTTCTGGAGGTTATTTTCTATAACTGTTTAAACAACCAACTTCCTTTAGTTTGTCCTGAGATTAGTTTTAACATATTTTTTAATGAAACAATTGAGACCAAAACATACCACCAATGCCAGATTCTCACCAATAAATCATTTGTAAAGTCATTTCCTTAGTGAGGTATAACAAAACTAATAAATAAATTCCAAAATTAGAAGGCTAAATTAGTCCTGACAGCAAAATGCTCCTTGACAAGTGTGGGCGCTTGGCAGTTGTCCAACATCTGAATAGACTCCAGAGAGAATCATGTTATCAGCTCAGCTTCATGCTACTGAAACAGCACGAAGGATCTCCTCTCCTGCCCTCTGAGCCCATGTTCACATGAGGTCTGTGTTAATAAGCCCACGAAGAGTGGAGAATTATACAAGTATAGATCTAAAAAAATAAATAAGGCGCATACAGCCCTAACTAAACACATTTACATGACTTTCTTAATTCTGTCTAGTGATTTTGACCTTTCTCTCTTATTATTGTAGTGTTTACAGCTGGACAAAGGTGGTACCAGATGGCTCTGCTTTGACATAATCTGGCAACCAGCAGGACATTTGCTAGAAATCCAGAAAACTATCAGTTAGCTAACATCTGAGATAAAGAAAGGGTATTTGGAGGCAGTGGCGATGTCCTGGGGAGATTTTTTTTTTAATCTGTCTTGAATTATCCATCCATGAATATAAATGCTAGTACAATTCAGCAGAAGCTTAACACTGCAATGTAACTCAAGTCATTTTAAATCTGTGAACCTTTCAGATCCTATGTAAAATAATGTCAAGAAGTCGATTTTTAAAAAAAATAAACAATTCAAGATATCTTTGTCTTAGGGCAATTTGAAATTCTTCAGGCTGGGAGTGGGGCTCACGCCTACAATCCCAGGCACTTTGGGAGGCTTAGGCAGGTGGATCACCCGAGGTCAGGAATTCCTCTCTACTAAAAACACAAACCTCTTCTCTACTAAAAATAGAAAAATTAGCTGGGTGTGGTGGCTCCTGCCTGTAATCCCAGCTACTCAGGAGGCTGAGGCAAGAGAATTGCTTGAAACTGTGAGGCAGAGATTGCAGCGAGCCAACATCCTGCAACTGCACTCCAGCCTGAGCAACAAAGTGAGAGCCCATCAAAATAAAAAATAAAATAAAATAACAAAATTTCTTCAAGTCATGTTATAAAACAATGCTAATTCTCAAAACACATATTTTAATATAAACATATGTTATTGCAGGTAAGAGATTAATGAGGGGACCCTTATCTGTAAAGGGTACAGGCAAGGTGGGGCTGTCCTCATCATAAGTAGGTGGATGGACCGGGCATGGTGGCTCACGCCTGTAATCCAAGCACTTTGGAGGCCAAGGCGGGCAGATCACCTAGGTCGGGAGTTCAAGACCAGCCTGACCAACATCATGAAACCCTGTCTTTAAAAAAAAAAGGAGGTGGATGGATAAGTCCACTGTGCCCGTGGGACCTCCCCACTGGTACCATACTAACAGGACAGAGGCATGAAGAAAAGGTGGCACTGAGGGTCCTCAGAACCAAGCTTGCCCTCGGAAGGATAAATGATCACTACATCCTTTTGTTATACAGTAATGAACAAATGAATTAAAATAAATATGATCAAGGATTATTAATATAATCAGGTTTTTTTGTTTTGTTTTCCAAAGAGACAGGTTCTCGCTCTGTCCCCCAGGCTGGAGTGCAGTGGCACTGTCACAGCTCACTGCAACCTCCAACTCCTGGGTTCAAGCATCCTCCCACCTCAGCCTCCTGAGTGGCTAGAATTACAGACGCAACTCATATAATGAGGCTTTTAAAAACCACCTCTGTCTTATAAAAGACTTAAATTAGACCTATGGAGCACACAATAAATAAAGAATGCTTTAAATATGTACAGAAGTCATATAAATTTTTTAAAAAAGATTAACACTACAAACAGAACACCAACAAAAGACATAAACTTAGTGATTTCTCTAAAAGAAAAACAAATGACTAAGGAACAAGGGGATTCAGAGGGGGTTTGCCTTCTTATTTACACTTTTTAGCATCTTTTAAATCTTTACCATAAATGTGCACTACATTAGTAATTATCACAAAAGGGTTTATGTAAAATGGATTTGCTGAAGTGGAACAGTGATAACATAAAGGAGTTAAACTTAGCTGTAAGATCTTTAGACGGCTTCAGGCACTAGATCTGAAAACACTGACTCCTGGTGAAACCCCTTTGGTAATTTATTTTCATGCCTTAATCTTAAATATGTGTGTATAAATGTGTGCACATAAAATCACGAGACTTATGGAACGAATTCCAATTTCAAATCATTCTTAATTTAACTGCATATTCAGAATAATGTATGACGGCATGGATATAAAATCATGAAGGGATGACTTTGCCTCACTCATTTATCCAAGGCACATTCAGTGAGAGACTAGTGCCAGGACATAGCAATGAATGAGGCAAAGCTCTTACTGTCCAGAAATGTACAGGCTGAGGGACAATCAAATGCAATGGACACACACTAAGACAGAGGAATTGACAAAGAGCTATGGAACACAGAGAAAGGAGCATCTAGTTATTCAGGATATGGTGAGGGGGGTTGTTTGAGAAGGCTTCAAAGAGAAAGTAAGACAGAAGCGGCTGGGCGCAGTGGCTCATGCCTGTCATCCTAGCACTTTGGGAGGCTGAGGCAGGAAGATCCCTTTAGCTCGGGAGCTCAAGATCGGCCTGGGAACATGGCGAAACCCCGTCTGTACAAAAAAATACAAAAATTAACTGGGTGTCGTGGCGCATGCTTGTGGTCCCAGCTACTTGGGGGCTGAGGTGGGAGGATCGCTTGAGCCCAAGAGGTAGAGGCTGCAGGGAGCCAAGATTGTACCGCTGTGCTCCAGTCTGAGTGACAAAGTGAGACCCTGTCTCCAAAAAAAAAAAAAGAGAGAGAACTAGAAGCTGAATCTCATACGATGCACAGTAATTCACAAGACGTTCCAGGTACGGACACTAAAGTTGCTCCAGGTAGAAACTGAGGCATGTAAAGACATAAGACAGCTCAGGATGATGATAATTATGATGATGGTGATGGCACTGGTGCTGGTATTGGTGGGGGTGACGGTAACAGTGGCTGCTAGCATTTATTAAGGATTTTGTGGCAGAAACCATACTGTATGTATATTAAATCATTTAACCCTAACTACCTGTGCAGAAATAAGATACTGCTATTTCTGTCCTACAAACGAGGCACCTGGGAACAAAACCATGTTCATAAATAACTAGAAAAGCCAGCATTCACCCGTAGGCCATCTGACTACAGGACGGATACTGTGAACCACTACACATGCTGCTTCCAAAAGACAGTGACTTTCTTAAGAAACGGCAAGAGGTTCGAGAAACTTCTGTTAAATGGTAGTGCCGGCAGGTGCCAGGTGCTGCAGATAGAAAGATGAGAGGAGCACAGGCCACGAGAAGAGCCCCAGTGTACCAAGAAAGACACAGTATTTATACAATGACGTTACATACGTGATCTTGAACTAATACAAAGGGAAGAATCATTGATTCTGCTGTGGCCTTGGAAACAGGGAACACATCTCAGCAGAGTTTATCACAGATAAACAGTTTTATCAAAACAAACTGAAGCTCTCTGAGAATATTTGGGGATAAAAGAAAATTTTTTCAGGCATCCCGGGCAAAATGTGAAGATACACAAAGGCACAATGAATGCAGGATAATTTCTAATATTATTATTGAGGTGCTGGTGTGGCAAAATAATAATAGAATTGGCAGGATTTGATGAGTAAGTGGAAAAAATGAAGGTGAGTGAAGTTAGGAATTGACCTGGGGAGAAGATAAGGAAATCTTTAAGGACAGAAATACAAGGAGCGGTGCCACAGTGGGGACCCGAAGTTAGGCCCAACAGTTTTCTGTAAAGCAGATAGTCTATCTGACAGTTACAAAGGCCAACTTGTTGAACCAAGGGAAATACAAGGTGCATCTAGAAATGTGAGGCAGGAAGGTGGAGGCAGTGAGAGGGGTGTTCCCCGACTCAAAGTTTTAAAAGTTACAGACCAGATGTACATATCAATATTATTCTCTCCTCTGAAAGCACTGCACTTCAGAGCATCAGAAACTGAATTACGTAATGTCTTTATCTGCCAGAGTAATGTAATACATATATTTTTAAATGTAAGTACATAACAAATAATTCTAACTCAGGTAGAAGGTGCAGCAGAAATATTTCAGGAACACTGTTAGGTAAATCAGAAATACTGTACCTTTAGGTGATAATGAGGTTTTAGATAAATTTAAATGCTTTAATCCCTTTGGGAGTTTGGCAAATTGAATACTTAAAGAGGACACACCTGAGAAAAGAAAAAAAGAGATTATTAGAATTTTCAGGTTCTCAGAATTGCATTTTTTACAATGCATAAAAACTTAACTTTGATTCTGACTGAAGAGATCATATTTTTCTTTCTAATATCAGACTCTGTTTTCTAACCACTTACCACCAAACCCCCTTTTCTTTCTGTCCTACCTACAGGGTAAGAGAAGGGGAGTATTGTTTTATTAAGCGTACAATATCTGAAACTTTTCCATTGGAGATTCTTTTCTTGGAACCAAGTGTCACTCTTTTTTTCTCATAGTTCTATTTAAAATGCAAATCCTCTTGGAAAGGATAATTGTTAACCCCTTTTCTTTTTAACCTCTGTCTTAATCAGTTCATCTCTCTTCTAGATGAGCAGATGTATGCTATTTAATTATTGTTAAGAAGAATGGAGTATATTAACTATTCTGATAATGGTAGATGGATTCCTATACTTAATTGGCTTACAGCTAACAACCTCATACAGAGCTTCAGAGCATGTTTTAACTTCTTAAAGGTAGACTTTTTAACTTTGTATACATCACCAGGATGTTACAGTATTTAAAATCAGGTATCTTCCACATTTAATGGCCAGAGTAGGAGACTGGGAACACCAGCTCACTCATCCAAGGACTGCAATGAGAGTAGACTGTTTTCTGGGAGGAAATAAGTGATACACAAACATATGCCCTTCATACAGGTCTTTCAACTGACCTCCTGCTGTAGACCAGCCAACATTCCCCCAGGGGCATGTTCTTGAGAAGGCTCCTCAAACAATATTAATTCCTGTTCCCTTAGACTAATTCTCAAGCTTCAGGGAGCAGTAAGAAATTACTGTGCTGGTTCCTGCCCTATTATATAACCCAAATTATCAACAAATCTAATCACAACTTGGAAGAAACAACATGGAAGTCATGCAGCTTGACTAAGCCTCTACATGGGTGGCTCCCCAAGAATAGTGGGTGTTCTGGGAGCATCTATTTTCTGGTGTGTTTCCACAGTCAAAGAAGTTTGAAAATCACTGGATTCAATCATGTTAAACAGGTTTTTATCTGAGTCTTTCTAGAGACTTGAATATGCTAATCCATTTTGTAAATTACAAGAAAAGGGCAGGCTTGATATTTAGCCGATATATTCTTGTAAAAAAAAAAGTTACTAACAAGTTGATGGGAGGAGGGAAGAAGACAGAATAACTGTTAAAACGTGATCAATCCAAAAGGCAAAACAGAGAGGGAAAAGGGGACAAAGAAAAAAAGGGAAACAGAAATACAGATTTTCACTCAAATATTTCAATGATTACATTAAATATAATTTATTAAATATGAATATTCAAAATATATCATTTAAAAAATATATAGACTCAAATACAAGTCAAAGATAATTTATTTGAATAAAAATATCAAATGTTTTCAAGAGATTCGCCTATAGATAGATGTATTCAGAAGTGAATGTAAAAGCTTGAAAAAAGGCTGCAAACACTAAGCAAAAGACATCTGATGTAGCTGCAATAAGACAATTTAAATTTTAGAACATGACTAAAGATAAATGGAAGATTTCATTAACAAGATATAATTACTCTAAATCTATGTTCTGATTAACATCATCTGAAAACAGATAAAGTAAATCTGACAGTAACAAAAGGAAAATACATATATTACACAAACACACACACAAATATGATGGAAGTTTTCTAACACACTTCCATTAGTAGTTAATAAATGAACAGAAAAAGTAAAGACACAGAGAATATCAAGAGCATAATGAAAAAAATAAATGATTGATATATTTAAAACGCTCTACCCAGTAACTACAGAATACATTTCTTCAAAGTGTACAATGAATGTTTTCCAAAATAGATCATATACTGAGACATAAAGCAAGTCTCAACAAATAATAAAATGTTCCTTAGTACTATGAATTTATACACAGAATATCACTATGTTCTCTGCTACCACTACAACAGTTCAAACAGAAATTATAACAATGAGATAATTAGAAAATCCCCAAATAACTTAAGCAATGTATTTCTAAATAAAAGAGTTCAGGAAAAAAAAAAAAAAAAAAACCACAATGGGAATTTTAAAAATATTTTGAGTTAAATCTAAAAACTATAGTATTAAAAATTTGGGTAACTAAAGCCACACCTAGAGAGAAATCAATAGAACTGGAAAATAATTTTTAAAAAGATGAAAAACTGGAAAATAATTACCTAATTATCCATCTACAAAAGTAGCAAATTAATCCTCACTCACCTCTGTAAACAGAAGGAAAAAAATAAAAGAGAAGAATCCAATTAAATAAATAGCAGCTGTAAAAATAAGCAAATTTTAACAAAGTTGGTTCTTTAAAAATACTAACAAAATCAGTAAACTCCAGCAAGACTGGTAAAATAAATAAATGAGAGAGAGAGAGAGAGAGAGAGAGAGATCAAAATGTCAAAATCAAATGAAAACAGGATCTTTATCTTTGTAAAGATACTACAGGCACTGTATTATAACTGGAGGGTATAAAAAGTTGGTAAGTCAAAAAACTACCATTTTAATAGAAAGAAACAAATCCCTTATTAAAAACTTGACAGACCAAAACTAATTTAAGGAGAAGTAAATAATCTCAGTAGTTTGCTATCTATTCAAGGAAACAAATTTATTACTAAAAAATCTACCCAAAAAGAGAAGCAAAAGAAGTATTTCCATTTCAGAAATAAGGCAAAGAGAAAAAGACTTGGAATCAAGAATATAAGAATACAGGGAGGCTGGGTGCCGTGGCTCATGCCTATAATCCCAGCACTCTGGAAGGCTGAGGTGGGTGGATCACCTGAGGTTGGGAGTTTGAGACCAGCCTGGCCAACATGGAGAAACCACGTCTCTAGTAAAAAATACAAAATTAGCCAGGCATGGTGGTGGATGCCTGTAATTCCAGCTACTCAGGAGGCTGAGACAGAAGAATCGCTTGAACCCAGGAGGCGGAGGTTGCGGTGAGCCGAGATCGCCTCATTGCACTCCAGCCTGGGCAACAAGAGTGAAACTCCATCTCAAAAAAAAAAAAATTAAAAAGAATATAGGGATACTGGAAAAAACTGAGTCAACACATCTAACTTCTGAATGCTCTACAATCTAAATCTATGCCATTTTTAAATATTATTTTACCTATTTAACCACAAAAGTATCAATTATCTCACTTAATCCTTAGAACATTCTTATTTGGTAGGTACTATTACTATTTTTAAGATAAAGAAGCTGAAGTATAGAGAAGGTAGGTAATTTGCCCAAGGCCACTTAGCTAGAAAGCTGTGAAGCCCGGAGGGAATTAAAGCCATGTGTTTTGACTCCAGAACTCACTGATACACACTGAGAGACATGAAAGACATAAAACACCAAGAAAAGCAAGCAACAATCCTAGAATCCATATCTCTCTTGTATTACTTAGAAGATCAAATCAGAGCCACCACCAAAGAGCTGGGAGAAAATATCAGCATATTTCAGGTCAACAAAAAACCCTAGAGCTAGGATTCTAAATGGTCTCTCAATGAAATAATCAAATCTGAAATAAAGTGAGGGGAGGAGCCTGGGGAACATAGTACGACCACGTCACTACAAAAGAAATTTAAAACTTGGCCAGGTGTGGTAGTGCACACCTGTGACCCCAGCTACTTGGGAGGCTGAGGGGGCCGGATGGTTTGAGCCCAGGAAATGGAGGTTGCAGAGAGCCGTTATTGCACCACCGTACTCCAGCCTGGGCAACAGAGAGAGGCATTCTCTCAAAAAACAAAAAATGTGAGGGGAAGAAGTGAGGACAGACATTTCTGAAAAGACTGAAATCATAAAAACTAAGGTAATTGGGACAGATAACTAGGAAGAACAGAACATAGAATTTGTAATGCTTAGAGAAATAAAGCATAAATGTACACACTTATATTAGTATTAGAAAACTAAAACCAAACTTTTCCCTAAACAATGTACTCTGACGTTTTCTATTCGGTTCCACTACTTTAAAAAAACAATGCTTGTCATGAACTACTACATTGATTTCATGGCCAGCTAACGGGTCATGACCCACAGCCTCAAAAACACTGTGTCAGATGAAGACCAAGAGCAAGCTGGTGAACAGACACGGCCTTGCAACAGGATAAGCACAGCTTCTGTACGTGTGTGGTCTGTTCATCTGTGTGGCTCCTGCAGAACGAGAGCAGGAGGCCATCTAGCCCTTGAGGCATTACTCATACAAAGTATACCTCTGCTTACTAAGTCATACTCCGACCTCCTTTACCACAAGCCCCTCAACAATCGGAAGACTGCAGGCCTGTCCGCTACATAGATGTGAAAATAAGAGACCTGCTACATCAACATTCCTATCATGAACTCTTTGAAAGTTTCCAGCCGGGTGCGGTGGCTCACGCCTGTAATCCCAGCACTTTGGGAGGCCGAGGTGGGTGAATCACTTGAGGTCAGGAGTTCGAGACCAGCCTGACCAACATAGTGAAACCCTCTTTAAAAAAAAAAAGTTTCCAAATGCGTCCCTGAGTGTAAGGTTTAGGTACAAAACCACATTCCATTTGCTGTTTAAATTCCTCAGAATTCTTGGCCACTTAACTGTTAAGATCTTATTTCCCTTCTCTTTTTTTTTTGAGGTGGAGTCTCACTCTGTCACCCAGGCTGGAGTGTAGTGGCAGGATCTTGGCTCACTGCGACCTCCGACTGCCTAGTTCAAGCAATTCTCCTGCCTCAGTCTTCCGAGTAGCTGGAATTACAGGCATGCGCCACCACGCCCAGCTAATTTTTGTATTTTTAGTAGAGATGGGGTTTCACCATATTGGCCAGGATGGTCTCAATCTCCTGACCTCAGGTGATTCGTCCTTCTCAGCCTCCCAAAGAGCTGGGATTATAGGTGTGAGCCATTGCACCCGGCCCCTTGTATTTCTTGGAGCTTCCTTACAAGTAATAGTCCCCAGCTTGGTCTTTTTATATACTGTATAACTCAATTACAGACTCCTTCTTCACCCTTTTTATTAGTTTCAAACACAAAATACCATCACTGAAAAGCTTGTGAACAAAAACTACTAAAAGTTTTCTCTGGACTGAAATTTCAATAAATATTTTACACTCAATTAGATTTCCTGTGGAATTTCCATCCATGAGCAGAAAAACTACCAATCATCTTTAGGTACTTAGCCTGAATGAAAAAAAACAATAAAGAATTTGTGTTCAGGAGGCTTATCCCAAAGAGTCAAGAAAGGTGGGAGGTATAAATGTTGGCAGTTGTCTGTAAGCACTGGCAAATACAGCAATGAATGAATTTAGAAGGGGCAGAAGTGAGAAAAGTCTTGGCCTTTGAACATATTTTCAGGATGTCAAAATTTGAGGGTATGTGAGCAGAAGCCACACTGGAGAGTTGGCAGGGACATTCAAGGCTATCCTTGGAATGACTCATGATGACCATGCTGGTACATGGGCTGCAGCTAGATGAAAAGACACAAAGTCATGTCTCAGAAACAGGAAAGCAGAGGGAAAAAGCAGACAAACACTATCTTTGAACACATGGTCTGACCGTATACAAAAGGAATCTTTATAAACTTTACCATAATTTTCAAGTGCAAATAAAAAAAACCTATGCAAGAGAATTAAGGTTAAATAAAAGCAAATTCAATGTAAAGAAAACATTTTTGGATCATGGACAGTCTTACATTAGATGCTGTGCATCTTAGGAAAAGAGGGAAGGGGAGACAGAAAGCCAGGAAGCAAGCAGCTGAAGCATGGGGGAAGGAACGTCCACCTCCAGCTTCCATGTGAGCGGAATGAAGTTAGTACTGTTACGGAAGTTTACACAGGAGCTCCAAAGGGAAGGCAAGACAGAAGAACCTGCACCTGCGGTGACAAGGTGTCCAACGAGGCTGCACCTCAGAGAACATGAAGTAAACAACGAGACAGAGAACAAAGGGCCTCCAACTCCTTCTTCCCCTTCCAACCCCCCAAACATGTGGTCTTTTAGGTCTGGTGTCTTTGGCGTAACAGTGTTTCTGAGACACATCCGTGCTGATGCATGAGTTAGAACTCCATTCTCTTTTATTTTGAGTAGTATTCCACTGTACGTATTACCTACACCGCATTTATGGAACCACTCTCCACTGACCAACATTTGGGTTGTTTCTACTTTTTGCCTGTTATAACTAGTACTGCTACAAACTAGTTGGATATAAGTCTCCTTTGTGGATGTAAGTCTCTGTGTGGGTATAAGTCTCCTCTCTCTTGGGTGACACACCTAGGAGTGGAATTGCTGGGTTATATGGCAGATTTGAGTTTACCTTTTTAAGAAACTGTCTAACTGGTTTTGCATGTGGCTGCACCATTTAACACTCTCACCAGCAATGTGAGAGTTGCCATTTCCTCACATCCTTTCCAATACTTATTTTGATTACTGCTACACCCCTGCTTATGAAATAGTATCTCACTGTGGTTTTAATTTGCATTTCCCTAAACATGGCGAAGTGTCCCCTTCCTGGTCCATCTGAACTTCGGATTTCATTTGCTTAAGAACCTTCCTCAAACAACTACCTCCTCTAGAGAGTTTCTTCCTGTCATTCAATAAATATGATAGATTCTCTCCCATCTTAAAAACAAAACCAAAATAGCCCTCCTGTCTATAAAACTGTGATCTCCATGATTTCTACTTTGTGACATTCACCTCTCTGTAGTATCTGACTAATAGAGAAACATTTGTTTTTCCTAAGAATTGAGTATACCTTAAAGAAACTACTATTCCAGTACTATTCATCCTTTCATTTCGGCTTTGGCTTATTATATGAGGGTGTTTTTTGTGTGATCTCGTTTTCTAATTGAGTCTCAACCTTCCTGTAGATTCACTACTTTACACGATGACAAGTTACCCTGGAGATTTTTGTTTGAATACAACTTACCTATCTTTGTCAGCTAGGAACAATGACCACATTAAAGACAAAAAGACAACCTGAACATCTATATCAGTATCTTCAGCTCAGTTTAATAATTAATGGTCATCAAGTATAACACTGAAAGGTGAAAGGCCTTATTCAATAAACCTGGAAAATGTTTGCAACAGAAAATGAAAACAAAACAGTCCCACTAGAGATAAACCAATTCGTCCTTAAACCTTGTCCATCAATGTTCTACTAAGAATTCAAATTTTCGAGTTTCCCTTTCTAAACCTACAGACTCCTCTCTCTACCCATGCAAACACCTTTAATAAAACTTTCTGACTCTTCGTGAACTCTAGTCCTTCATCCTCTCCCTATTCTAACACTCGAATCTTGTTAAATATTAAAATATAATAGTGGTACAGAGAATTCTAAGATAGTCCCCAAGACTCTCACCCCCTGGTATATATATCCGCCCTGTACAATTTCCTTCAACCTGGGGGTGGAGAGCAGTAAAAATACTGTTGACTCTTGAACAACACAGGCTGCAACTGCACTGGTCCACTTTTGTGTGGATTTTTCTCCACCTCTGCCACTGCTGAGAGAGCAACATTAAGGCCTCCTTTTCTTCCTCCTCCTCCTCAGCCTCGTCAATGTGAAGATGACCAAGATAAAGACCTTTATGATGACGTCCTTCCACTTAATGAACAGGCCATATATTTTCTCTTTCTTATGGTTTTCCTAATAAAATTTTATTTTCTTTAGCTTACTTTAAGAATACAACATATGATACATATAACATACAAAATACCTGTTAGTCAATCGGTTATTGGCAAGGCTTCTAGTCGACAATGCTATTAGTAGTTAAGTTTTGAGGGAGTCAAGTTACATGTGGATTTTTTATTGCTTGGGGTCAGTGCCCCTCACTCCTGTGTTGTTCGAGGGTCAACGGTAATAGGATAGCCCTGCCATGATTAGGTTACTAATCACTTGACTCTGAGTTCATGAAAAACAGAAATTGTCATGGATGGGCCTGATCTAGTCAGGTGAACTGTTTAAAAGACACTAAAGCATCAGAGAGATGTGCTCCAGCTGGCCTCAGACACAACGCAAACTGCTATGTTGTCAGATAAGGAGGTCACATGGCAAGGATCCTTCTAGAAGCACAGCCTCCAGGAGCTGGGAATGGTAGCCACTGGCAGCTAGCAAGAAATCTGGGGCCTCGAGCCTGTAGCTCCAAGGAAATTAATTCCACCAACAACCAGTGAACTTAAGGGAACTCCAGGTCACAGATGAGAGCGCAGCCCGTACTGACAACTTGCTTTGTCTTGAGAGAGAGACCCAGGGCGCAGAACTCAGCTAACCTGGACCCAGACTCCTGAGCCAAGGACACTAGGAGAGAGTAAATTCTTATCATTTTAAGCTGCTGAGTATGTGGTAATTTGTTATGCAGGAATACATAACTAATAAAATATATACAAAATAATATCTTCCTGTCCTTTTGTTTCACTTTAAAAAAGGTTAAGCAAATCATACAATTTTAACATAAGTATTTATATGAAAGCATGGAAAGAGCTGGAAGCCAGGAGAAACATCAACAGCACTTATCATTACAACTTGGCTTATTAAATACTACTCTTCAGGCATGGTTAAACCAAAATTCTCTAATCCTCTTACAATTCTGGCATCAATGATAATGAGAACTCTGCAGTACCTCTATCCTCCAGTGGGTTGCCAGCAAGGTTAATCGTGTGGAGTCCTGAGTTGGGATTATGTGCTAGAGCACTGGCCAGTTTTTGTGCAAAATCTCTGCATGTAAAAAAAAAATAAGATTAAATAACACAAAAATGTAAAACCATTCAAACGGAACACTTAAAGCTTAGAACAGAGTGAAATCTAAATAGAGAACCCTCCCTTACAGTATTAGTCTACGTATCATATATTTGTTAATACCCATTAACACCTCATTAGAGAATTTGTAAAGCCACAGCCAGAATTTGGCTCATTTTGATTAGCCAAAAGCAAAAGGAAAATATAGAAATGCCCCTTCAAAGACACTCTGTTGTATGCTATAATGGTACTTTCTGGACCCTCCATAAGTTAAAAAAAAATGCTGGATTGAACCTGCTTTTCATGAAAATTATAGTATTCACTATATCTTATTCCTCAGTTCATGCAACTGTGAACGCAAAACTGATTACACTAATTATTGAGTTTAAAGGCTACAACTGCTAGCACTACATTTTGGCAAAAATTAAAACCACTGTTTTAGTTATGTTTAATTTGAAATAATATACTAAGTGCTATGATTATGAAACTGTCAACCCTCCTCACTTAGCAGCAGTAAAACCTTTATTCTACTAGATTCTATTAACCTCTTAACAGTAGGCTTAGGTAGTGACTACTAAACCATGAGATAAAGACTATGCAAGTGTTAACCTGAAAAGGGAGAAAAATGACTAAAACTGATGAAAGCAAAGCAGTAAAGTCATATGAAATAAGTTATCACTATGTCCACCAGTAATGTTAATAATAAAACCTGCATGAACCATCGACAGAGTAAAAGGCACTTTGCCAAGTACTTTAAATATATTAATTCATTTACCCTCACAATTTTAATCCCATAGAAGAGGCACTATTACTATCTCCATTTTAAAACTGAAGAGACTAAGGCACAGAAAGCTTAAACAACTTGTGCAAGGCCATGAGGCTTCTGGCTCAAGGATCCATGCTCTTCACAACTACACTATGTGCTCTCAAAAATATCAAGTCAGCCAGATGCAGTGGCTTATATCTGTCATCCCAGCACTTTGGGAGGCCGAGGTGGGAGGATCACTTGAGATCAGGAATTTGAGATCAGCCTGGCCAACATAGTGAAATCCTGTCTCTGTTAAAAATACAAAAATTAGCCGGGTATGGTGGTGCATGCCTGTAACCCCCGCTACTTGAGAGGCTGACACAGAATCGCCTGAACCCAGGAGCTGGAGGTTGCAGGGAGCCAAGATCACACCACTTCACTCCAGTCTAGACGACAGAGACTCTGTCTTTAAAAAACAAAAAACAGACCAAAAGAAACCTGCACATGGCCAGGCACAGTGGCTCATGCCTGTAATCCCGCACTTTGGGAGGCTGCGGTAGGCAGATCACAAGGTCAGGAAATGGAGACCACCCTGGCCAACACGGTGAAACCCCATTTCTACTAAAAACACAAAAATTAGCTGGGCATGGTGGCGAGCGCCTGTGGTCCCAACTACTCGGGAGGCTGAGGCATGAGAATCACTTGAACATGGAAGGCGGAGGGTGCGGTGAGCGGAGACTGTGTCATTGTGCTCCAGGCTGGCAACAGAGTGAGACTCAGTCTCAAGAAAAAAAAAGAAAAATCAAGTGATACAGTATCAAGAGATGTTACCAAATTCTTAGCCTTTATGATGATGAAATCATAGGGTTTTTTTTTCTAAGAAGGAAAAACATTGCTCTATATGTGATCTGTCCAACTTAAAAACAAACAAAACAAAATTATGAATTACTTAGAAGAGCAAATGACACAGAATTTTAAAGTAACATACTCACAGATTCAGGAAAATACTCACGTTCTAAGTCCAGCATTTTCCAACACCAATTCTTCCAGTCGATTGGACCTACTCACCACCCTCAGAATCTGTTCACAGACATCAGTGGACTGTAACAGAAAACATTCTTTGACTATTCCATAGCTCTAAAGAAGAACAACTTTATGGTTATAAATCGATGCAATGCAAAGTTTTAATTAAGTGAAACATTCACTCATTCAATAAACCATGAAAGAGCATCAACTATTATGCACCACCGTGATAAAGACCCTGGCAATATAATGATATCAAGGAGAAAGTCTCTGCCTTCCGAGTGAGCCAACCAGCAGTGGAAACAGGCAAGAAGAATGCTATGGTCAGAGTTTGTGCTTCCCCCTCTGCCAAAATTCCCCCAGACTTAAAAAACCTAATCCCCAATGTGATCGTATCAGCAATTAGTACCTTTGGGAACTGACTAGGTCATGATGGTAGAGCCCTCGTGAAGAAATCAGGGCTCTCAAAAAAGAGGCCTCAGAGCTATCCTGTCCCTTCCAGCAAGTAAAGACACAGCTAAAAGTCACCACCTGTGAACAAGAAAGAGCGCCCTCACCAGACACCACGTCTGCTGGAGCCTTGATCTTGGACTTCTCTGCCTCCAGGACTGTGGGAGATAAACCTGTTGTTTATAAGCTACCCAACTATGGCATTCTGTAATAGTAGCCTGAACAAAATAGGATAAAAATACACAATTATAATAAAATAATAAAAAGGCCATTTTTGGTAGTCTATGCATACATACACGTGCACCTAATCCAGGCTCATGAAACTAAGAGGACTTCCCAAAGAAACTGACGTTCAAAATGCAGAACGGAAGATCAAGTGTTAGCAATGATGCCAATGATGAAAACATCTTTGCTGCGTTCTCACCATGTGCCAGGCACCGAGTTAAGTCCTCTATGTGTGCTTCATTGTAAAACCATTAAAGATTATTATTCCATTTTCATAGATAAGAAAATTAAGATTTAATGATGTCATAAACTTCAATAGGAAGGCTCAATAAGTATTTGATGAACACTAGCTGGTACTGGGATGTTCATCACTGCATTCCAGCCTGGGCAACAAAGTGAGACCCTGTTTTTCACATGCACGCGCGCACACACACGGACACAGAAACACACATACATACAAAGTGATTTAAAATCTCCTTGCAACCTAGGGTGTACTAAATTCTTCAGGATATTTGAAAAAGAAAAAGAGTGAGAGAAAGAAGGCATGTTCTGTGTGCCATGGCATATAATATCAAAGCACTTTCTTTCCTTCCATTTCTTTAACTTATTAGATCAGAAATACCCAACTGGATTAACTATAATTGAAACAGAGTCTGAAATGTGGCAGAAGTTCTCTAGCCAAGTATTTTTAAGAAAACCTAACTCGGAAACACCTCAAGTCCCACAGCATGTAAGGTTCTCATAATTTTTGTTTTTTGTTTGATTCCATTCAGTCTATAATGTCACTTTCACACTATTCCTAGGTTTCTAATGGGTCCCACTGATTAAGGAGGAAAGAGAAAAATTAATTCCAATTGACCTGATGCCTGCAATTTACATTATGCTGACAGTGATGATATTCGAAATGGTAACCCCCTTATGAGTATAATTCTTTATCTCACAATGTACATACAAGGGAATTCATCTTATTCTGTGTTGTCATGATTAAAAGTGATTACTTAATGTTTTTGCAGAGATTATTCTAATTACCCAAAATAATTCTTGGGATCATTACCTTTTCTGCAGCCGGAAAAGTAATTTACCATAATGCTTTGAAGATTTATAGCCCATTCGGGTATAAATACTGTAATATAAATTTATTAAAGAAAATGTATGAAAGTGTCTCCAACTTTTCTTTAAAATGCCGGTAGGGGAGACATGTAACAAATCATTCATGATTAAAGTAATTCTTCTAATTTTTATGGAGTACCAACTATGCTGAAAGCATCATTTTCTACAGGGACAAATACATAGAAATAAAACTTTTAAAGGGAGAGACGCTCAAACCTCGCTACTGGGTATATGATAATTCCAACAACATTTTCCAAACATCTACAGCACGTGCAGCACTACGTGCACGGATTTAGGAAATTTTTTAAAAACTGGATGCAATAGCTCTCCAAGAGCTTGTATTCACTTAAAAATTGAATGTAAACAACAAAAACTAGAATCACTATGGAGTAATAAACAAATAGTGCAAGCTACAATAAAATATTTTTTTTAACTTGGAACATTAGAACTGAAACAAACCATTTACATTATCTGGTACCACCATGCCATTCCCTAAGGACTAAAAAAATCTGCAACCATGCTTGTCAATTTGCCTGAGTTGCAAAACAGAAGAAGCTGAGCAAGACCCCAATTCTACTGCTTTTTTAATGAATCAAGAATGTGGGCCATGGTCCTAATCACATATTCAGTAACATCTTTTTTTTTTAATCTTTTATTCCAATTAGAAATAGTGACTGCTAATAAAGTGCCAATAGTTGCTTCATAAAGATCGACATCAAGTCATATTTTTCTTCTGGCACCTTGGCACAGGAGGCTTTCATTGGGCTAGAAACAATCTTAACCCAAGGAGCTCATATAACTTGAGAAGCAGCTACTTATTTTTTGCCATGCACTTCATGTTTACAAAAATCCAAAGACGTGCTTTTTCACACTGTCCTTTCCTTTGAATAAAACCAGTGTTAGAGAGTGCTCTGAGACTGCCCACTTCAGTACCCACCAAAAGGGAAGGCATCATTTCTTTTTAACTTTAGGTGAAAAACAAAGAATTCAGTATTCTTTTTGAAGACCTGTAGAGGAATATCCACAAAGATCACTGTTCATTTTAAAATACCAAATATTAAAAATATACGCAAACTGTATTTTTGTGTTTAAATCTCAGTTAACAGAAAAGCAGTATGAGCAGTCCTCAAACCCTGTCACTTGACTTCCTTCCATCCCAGGACAACAAAGAAAGCATACAAGCACTTACATGCTTTGTTTTGCCAGGACTGAAATGATTAAGTGCATATTTTATGTCCTAAACATCTAAGGCAGCTGAAAGGAGATGATACCTGGGAGAAATAAAGACAGAACGGCAACAGCAATTTCCTGGACACCTTCCTGTAACTGAAGTTTGGGACAATCTCCAAAAGCGAGATATCCACAATTTTCTTGAAACCTTCTTGAGACCCCATTTTGAAATTTAAAAGCTTATGTGACTGTGTGAATGAGCCAGAAAAACTGACGTGGTAGCAAACCACTGTTTTCTCCGATCCCACAATCCCTGAACTAACCTTCTTCTCGTTCCTCCAGTGGCTCCCCTTTCCCACCTGTACTCTTTGCGGGCTCAGTCCTGGAAATGCTCCCATTCCAGCAAGCAGCAAACAAGGGACTTCTATTCTTAGACGGCTACCTGCCTGCTCCTGGAGGGCTCACCCGGCTCCCACTCATGCCAACCGTCATTCCATCGTGATTGCTCAGACACAACTCTTGTTTGAATAATACAGATCACATAATTCATACTCACATATTTGTTCATTTCTCAAACTCTCTGATAACTTATTAGACATCTACTTATTAAACCAATTTTTATTAAATAGCTACTAGAAGCCACACCCTCTGATAAGCGCTGGCTAGAGATGAGTAAGAAATGGTTGCAACTAGCTCATAGTAACAGGCACGCAGGAAGCTAAGGCCTTGGAAGGTCAGTAAGTTATCTAAAGTAACACAGCCTAGGAATAAAAATCAGAATCGGAAACCCAGGTTTCTGATTCCAGGTCCACACATTTTCCTCTACCAAACTGGCTCTTAAGGGACCCCAAATGAGTTCAGTCCATTTTCATACACATAATGTTTTAAGCCACCCCTACCCCAGGCAAATTCAGAGCACCAAGTTGCCTGCCCACTGGCCAGTTTCAACACTCCATCTCCTATACATCCATGTCTCAATCCAAGTCTGATGTATTCACTATGCAAATCTTAAACCCCCAGATTCTATGACCTCTGAAAGTTGGAGGCTTAAACATAAGAGTCTCCAGGAAAACATATAAATTCTTTCTTATCCCATAACAAACACCAGAGAGTAAATTTATGGGTAAGCATCTATCCATATGACTGATAGGAACTGGTAAAAACCCCAACACAGCATCTTATTTCCACTAACAAAATAGATCAAACAGTTTTCTTCTTCATACCTTATGAAAACTAACAGATTTCACTTTAATTTCATTTTGCTTTCACATACATCTACCCAAAAACCCATCTAGAAAATCAACATTAACTATCATTACTCAACCAGAGGAACTCTACCTGTTAATGTTTTCCTAAATTCTTAGGAAGGGAAACTTTGTGGAGAGAGAATGTAAGACAGGAATATAAAATCTGCCATTTGCAGCTGTGCAAACGTAACTTTAACAGTTTTTATCAACTGAGTAAGTTTGTACTAAAGGCCACACTAAATCTATCTTTTTGCTCATCTTCTTAAATTGCCTGAAGCAGCTGAATACATGAGGAAATGTATTCATTAGAAGCATCTCGCATTACAAAAGTTACTAAATGTTATGCAAATCATTTAAAGAAAAGTATCTCCTCAAGAAATAAAATATATACAGCTTACCAGTATAGTAAAAAAACAAATAGTGTTGGGTTTTTGGTGTTTTTTTTTTTTGTTTTTGTTTTTTTTTTTACAATTATTGGGTTTTGAAATTCAGCAAAGCCAAGCAACATTTGCTGCATGTTTAATTACTTACCAGTTTTAGATCCTTGGAGGACAGCTTTGTGAACCACTGGTTGTATTCCAGAGCAGCAATGATGGGTATTAGGTCCCTGGAAGCGGAAACAGCAAAGTGCATCAAAGTGTTCTTTCAGGAGCCGCAGTGACGCTTCATTTTTAATCCAGGACATCCAAGTTCACTTGTTAATTTCTATCATTCACAAACACAACATCTAGTGCTCTTTTGGCCACTAGACAACAACTAAGTTCTCAAAGACAGACCTTCCAAGTTCCCAAAAGTTGAAGTAAATTGCCTCTTGGGACTCTATTTCCGAAGGAAGAGAGGCTGGTATCGGAATTTGCTTAAAGAACCCTCTTGCTCTGAGAATCATACCTCTAACTCCATACGAATAACAAGTCCTATTTCTTTACATCTCTCCTTCATAAAATCTTTTTTTTGAGACACGGTCTCATTCTGTTATCCAGGGTGGCGGGCAGTGATGTGATCATGGCTCACTGTAGCCTTGACTTCCCAGACTCAGGTGATTCTCCCACCTTAGCCTCCCAAGTAGCTGGGACTACAGGCACATACCACTGTGCCTGGCTAATTTTTGTATAGATGGGGTTTCGCCATGCTGCCCAGGCTGATCTCAAACCCTTGGGTTCAACCTCGGCCCCCCAAAGTGCTGGTATAACAGGCGTAAGCCACAGTGCCTGGCCTCCATCCTAAATTCTTCAACCATCAATATCTCATATAGTATTCTCTAGTCAGAGGAGTTCATATTGCAAGCAAGGTACTGCCCACCCTGACAGTAAGTGGCACTGGATGGATTCCTAATGCTTAGCAAGTATTTTGCAACCATTTGGTTATGTTTTTATTAGCTCTAGTAGTGATTACATCCATAAGACAGCACAGGTGCATTTTTGTCTTAGGCTTCATATCAGCTCTCCGACCATGGAGTGAAGCTATTTGCATGAGAGATCTGCCTCCATTCCAATTTTGCAGCCTAAGCTCCCACAACTCATCCCATGCTCAAGACAAAAAGCTGACAACTCATTACTCAACTAACATGATGTGCAATTTCACATTCAGAATAATCTACTGCTCTGTTCAGTGATGAAAATCTGTGTCCTTAAATGCCACTATCACACATCCTCACCTCCTTAAGTCCTCTCCTGGTCAAATCCCACCTCTCTATTTAGCACTTATTTACTTTATCTTATAGTTTGTTGCTTTAAGCATCAGTTCCCTACCACCCCCAAATGTTGAGTTCTTTGAAAATCAAGACTTTGTCTACTTCAGTTGTTTAGCTTTAGCGAGGCCGCATCAGTTTTATACTCTGTGCAGGACAAGTGGCAGATACTCAAATTTTTACTGAAATAGAAAAGAAAAGCAGAAGGTGGAAAGAGGTCTGAGATGCAACATTATCTCATAGCTCTGGGTGATGGTCCTGTGCTTGGCACTCTACACAGACCCGCTCATTTAAATCTCAAAACAACTCCAGGAGTTACTGTTGTTTACATCTTACAGAAGAAGGAGCAGATGCTCAGAAAATAAAGTGAAACTAGGCCAAAGGGGCAGAACTACAGTCAGAACCCTGGCTCTGAAGCACCACGTGTGCAGTTTCAACAGACATGCTTTCAAAAGATGAGTGCCCACATGTAATAGAAAAAAAAAAAAATCCAGAGAAACAGGCAGATTCAGTCACGTGTTTCCACACCTCAGGTTTTCTACTGACAAGCCTCTTTGCTAACTTTCCCTGAGTTTAAATTTTTTCTTACGTTTTAGATTAAAAAGGAGAACAACAACTCTTTCAACAGTTGTTTTATAGTCTTCACTCTCTTCATCCCCGCCACTGACCACATGCTCTGTGCTCACAACAGCTCCCTGCATCTCCCCCTACTGCCTAATTACAGGCTGTAGCTTCTCTACGGGTGAACTCCGTCTTATAGAGCGCCCCCAAAGCCCATGCTGAGAGTTCTCTTGTCTATTTCAACATTCAGAACTATGGCAAAGCAGTCTCCTCTCATCTTTTTTGTGGATTTAGTGTCAAGGAGTGACCACACTTCAGACCTCTTTCCTGTGTTTTCTGTTCTGTCACATGACCTGAAGTACAACGGGCTTTTGTCATAGATGAAGTCATTTTCAGGAAGTGAAAGGCACATCATTCTAGAGAATCAGGTTTTACATGAATGAGTGAGTAAAACAGCATCAACTCTACATACAAAACTTAACACCAAATATGCTTATGGTACAATATTACATTTTTAAGACATACAGCATTCTAAAGTGTACATTTGTGTGATATAATCAATAACTGTAATAAAATCTACATATAAAATAAGATATAAATGCTAGCAAATAAGCACTTTTTTTAAGAAAAGAAAGAAATATAGCCAAATGTCATAAGGACATCACGTTAGCATTAAAGGTGATATTAATTTCTTCTAACAAAGTTCTTATGTTTTTAAATTTTTCTATGATTCATATTCATAATCCATTGTACAAAATTAAATCTTCTACAATTCACATAAACAGCATTTTGCTCTAGAAAAAATTATCCATGAGGAGGATGGAGACTAAGCATTTTGGCATGGTTTGCCTACCACGTTTCTCTCAATTATGTTAATGCACAGGCTTTGTAATGCTAAACAACTAGATGGAGACACTCCCATATCATACTCAGTAAATATTCATTTAGTCCTTAGCACTAGGCAAGGTTATTAAGCTCTGAGAGCTAAGAGATGAAGAAGAAGTGTAGCTCTTGTTCCTCTTCCACACGCTAGTGGTAAAGAAAAACCCCTGCTCAACCATCTGTAGTGTAATGGGGGGAATGCTGAAAAAACAAACAAACAAAAAGCCCTAAGAGCACAGTAGGACAGCAGGTAATTCAGCCTGGAGTAAATAGGGAAATGGTTCACCGGCTTAAAAGATGAGAAGGAAACCAGCCAGCCAGGAAGACAGTAACAGTATTTTAAGAAGTTAGGAATAGCATGTACAACGGCATGGGAACCTGAGCATGTCCAGCAATTCCATCCATTCTTATATTCAACAAGTGCCAGCCATCCTGCATGAATCACTGGGCCTGATGCAAAAATGAACACAGAAAATGGTCACCGCCCTGTAAGACTGATGGCCCGGCTCAGCCTAGCAGGAGACTCAGGAAGGAAAAGCTGCTATAATACAGTGAAACAAGCCCTAGTGAGGTGGAGGAATACAAAATACTATGTGTGCAGCTGGACATGGTGGCCCACGTCTGTAATCCAAGCACTTTGGAGGCCAAGGTGGGCGGATCACCTGAGGTTGGGAGTTCATGAGCAGCCTGACCAACATGGTGAAACCCTGTCTTTATTTAAAAAAGCAAAAAAACGATGTGTGCATACAAAACGGGTGCGAATCAACACAATCAAGTTGCAAAAGAGGATGTTACCTGTAAGGCCGGTTGCCTTGCTGGGAGCTCGGACACCCCTCCCCAGCCTCTTCCTTTTTTCCCTTTTACAAGCCTCGAGTAAGCTCAGACACGCTCGCGCATGTTCCCTTCCCCCTTGCTCGCACAGCCTGGTCTTCCCTTAAAGAGCCCAGTATGCAAACAAGGTGCTGCAACCATAGCTTCTTAATAACCAATAGCAGCTGAGTCTTAACAACCAATAGCAGCCGAGTCTTAACAACCAATAGCAGCTGAGTCTTAACAACCAATAGCAG